>PVKC010037605.1:0-12943 GCA_004027635.1 Crocidura indochinensis
ACCATATGGGGCACTGGGATTCGAACCGATGACCTTTTGCATGAAAGGCAAACGCCTTACCTCCATGCTATCTCCCGGGCCCAAGAAAATAAATGAAATTATTTCTAGTGTTCATTATCTAGAGTCTAAAATCAAATCAATAAAATCATATGGATTTAAAATCAGACCTTGAGTATACTTACAAATAAGTATAAATAAGTAACAAACACTATTTTCAAAAAAGGATGAAACCATAGATAAATGACAGGCAGTAAGACTGGATCCAGAAATATTATTTTAGTATTTGGGATTTATTTTTTAGTTTTCAGGCCACACTTAGAGTCCAGGGCTTACTCCTGGTACTGTGCTCAAAGGTCACTCCTGGCAGGGATTGGGAGACTATATAGGGTTCTGGACATTGAAATTGTGTCATCAATATGCCATGCAAGTGCCCTACCTGCTGTACAATCACTATAGCCCACCATTTGTAATTTAAAAAATATAAATAAACATATATTTTTATAACACCCAAAGAGTCTGACTTCATTTGTAAAAATACACCAGAGTATTCTAGCAATTTTTCATGGAATCATGCAGGTAAGAGTGCTTTTTAATTAGTTGCACATCTAGAAATCTACAGATAGGAATTAAGCAGCATGAGCTAGTTAGCTCTGTATAGGATTTAGAGCTCACTTCCCCCTGTTCCTCAGCAAGCAATTTGCAAAACTTTGCTCTAAGGCCCAAGAATACCATGTTCCTAGCTATCAGTTTTAAAAATATTCTATTCTGCAAGCATTCATCTTCATCCTTAAGCATCCTACAAGCATTTTAGGGTCCTGCTATGTTTCAGTGGAACCAAACCCTGCAGGCTCAGATGGATCTAATTTCATATGGAAAAAAAAAAGAATGAGATTATCACTAAGAAATATCACATCATACCATCAATATGAACGTGTCATTTGGTCATTTTCTTTTAGTTTACAGCGACCTTTGCCAGTTATAATTTTTTAATTGAAGGTCAGTGCAAGAGTACTATGGGTAGGACATTTGCCTTACATGCAGCCAATCTGGATTAGATCCCCAGCATCCCATATGGTCCTCTGAGCCCTCCAGTAACAATTTCTGAGTCTAGAACAAGGAATAACCCTTGAGCATCAGCAAGTGTGACCCCCAAACCAAAATAGCAAAATGTTTAATTGGTGTTGGAAGGGGATGGGAAAATATCACGCACATTCACGTGTGAGCGCATGTACATGCCTACAGACAACACATCACAGAATCCAAGTTCAACAAGGAAAAGTAACCTATCCCTAATGCAAATAAAATAGACTGTTTCCCCGTTCTTTCCCTTTCCTTTCCTTCGTTCCTTCCATCTCTGCTTCCTCTATCCCTCTATCCTTCCTTTCCTAGTTCATTGACAGGATCAGAACAGTAGAAATGCCACCAGCTTTCCTTGCTCCAAGGGAAAAGGAGGCGATTTTGAGAGAATCCAAATGACATAAACCTGGGTGGAAATGTCTTGTATAAGAACTTGACTCATAGTTAAGTTTTACTCCCTAGGTCATCTCAGACTTATAATTCATGCATGATACTGGTCCACGAGCCCTCCTGCAAATGCCTAGCTCATGGCAACCAGGCCTGGTTATCATGATAGGAGAATCTAAGACTGAGGCATGTGAATCCTACCCTGAGTCCCAAAGTACCTACAGGATCCATCTGGGTATCCACAAACATCTTGACTCTAGAGGCCTCCTTCCCTGCACAGTCAATAACCCAATCATCCTGATTGCACAGGATATGCAATTCACCACAGGAATCCTAGGCATCCCTTCTCATCTGGGGCAGATCTCAAGGAGGATACTTGAGTCCTGTAACTTGGTTTCCTCAGTGGAACACAACACACAGATCCCAACTTTCCACTGCATGTATACCTTGGGGCAATGTGTATCCTCTGACCTTTTCTTCTTCTCCTCCTGAAAATAACTTGAGTATCTGAGTCACAGTGAATTAAAACCACATCTGCACTCACATATCCTGGTGTCTTCTTTTTAATAGGAACAATCAAGTGGGAAGACATGGCCTCTTAGGCAAACCTTCCTTCATCCCCCAGCCTCTAGCAGACAGCCCTATGCTCTGTCTCCTCAGATCCTTTAGCCAGTGGTCCTCAAACTACGGCCCGCGGGCCACATATTGTATTTGTTCCCGTTTTGTTTCTTCACATCAAAGTAAGATGTATGCAGTGTGCATAGGAATTTGCTCGTAATTTTTGTTTTTACTATAGTCTGGCCCTCCAATGGTCTGAGGGACAGTGAACTGGGCCCCTGTTTAAAAATTTTGAGGATCCCTGCTTTAGTCTGTCTCAACTGTGGTTCCCCCACCTAGGAAAGTATGTCTAAGAGACTTCACATGCTTCAGACACAGATGACTCTGTCTCTATTTCCTTTTCTACTGATTGTATCTGAAAGACATCTGGGATGTTTATTCAATTTTTAAAAGATTCTAGGGAAATCTATGGTTCATTTGTACATTAATGGGCAACTGAGAGCATGCTCTCATACAGCCCTGACCATGTGCTAAATTTGATTTCAAGGGTTTTACATACATGATCATGACATCCCAAACCAGTACTATTATTATTGGCACCTCATTTTACATAAAATGAACACATGACCCCAAGAGGTTAAAGGATTTGGGCCTCAGCAATCTGACCCTATAGTGCCACCGAGCAGGAAGAGGACACTGTTGGCATAAGGAAAAGGCAGTTCTATGGTCCCCTAAATGCAAATCCAACTCTGAGAATACCCCAAAACCCTGTAGATTAAGCAAACATAAGCAAGTTAATTGAGTCCACACTCATGTTGCTGCAGGAAGAGCAGGTCAGATCTGGTGAGAGGGAGAGGAGACTTTTTTTTGCCCTCAAGAGTCTATTTTAAGTTTTGGTTGTTTTTAAATAACACTGACCAGACCAAGACCTGGATTCCAAGTTCAACTCTCCAGGCATCCAGACATAGGCCGTCCCCTGAAGATGGAAGCAAGCTGGGCTGACCCTCACAGTGCACCCTTTTCACATTCAGCAGTCAACCTCCCAAACCTCATGTTAGGTATCATTGTCTACAGGCTTTATATGCTTGTGAAAGGTGATGTCATCACATCCTGGGGCTCCCAGTGACATTTGCTTTAATTTATTGATCACCAAAGTAGATAACAAAGAGAGGCCAGAGAGATAGTATAGCAAGTTGTAGTATATTGCCAACCTGGTTCAAATTTTCATCACTACACATCGTCCCCTAAAGACCACCAGGAATGACCCCTGAGCAGAGTCAGGAGTAGCCCTGAGAACCACCAGGTGTAGCCAAAGACCACAAACAAAAACTGAATGAATGATTTTATAATGTGAAACTCAGAAATTTGCCTTGTTATCTTAAGCTTTGCTTCTTAGACGCACTGATAATTTCTAAATCCCCCCAAACTTCAGCCCCTTTGGAGGAATATAGACTGGCTGCAGCCAAGTCTTGCCACACATGGTAACCATAGAGATTGGGGCAATAATGGCCACAAGAGTAAAGATGGTGCAACATCTGAAAGGGGTCGGGTTAAGTAGAACACTCCTACATGAACTCACTTCATCCTCACAACACCTCCTCAAAAGATGAGGTATGAGATGAGAAAGGCCAAGCACCTGGTTCAAGGTGGCATGGCCAGGATCATGCTTCAGGCCAATTTAACTTCCAAATAATTCTTGAAGGCCTCATTATCTCTTCCTACAAGAAAAATCATTGAAATTCTGAACAACACAGGATATACTGTTTCTCAAATTTTCTGAAAAGTATGTGGGCAATCATTTCCAAATATCTACTTGAAAAAAATTTCCAAAATGGTCACTATCCTCTTTCCTGTATTAGTAATCACAGCACACTCAAGATCTGCTTTAATGACTGAATATGAGCATGAGTACTATCTCCTGTCTGTCAGAGGTCTGGAAAAGAGCATTTCAGATGTTGGGATAGAAGCTGAAGACAAAATACAGGGTCTGGGATGTACCTCAGTGGTAGAGCACTTGCTTGAGGTCCTGGTAAGTATGCCAAAATCAAAACAAAAATAAAAAATATCAATATAATATAGAACATATTAAAAGTTGGGTATTTGCCACACCCTGAACATTGACATAAAGACCTGGCACAGGCATCGGAAGAATGGGCATTCTCCATTCACCCCTGATCTAGGAAAGACATCTACGAAACATTCAAGATTGTCTATAACAACACCTGCAGGCAATCATCTACCATGGAAGACCCTACCGCTGCTCTAACATCAACCTACTCAAAGGAGACTTCCCTTAACACTGAGAAGACTCAACAACAACAATGACCTGCTCACTGGACAGGGCTTTCTGCATTGCCCCTTAATTATGAGGTGAAACTAGAGGATACTCCACACCAGCCTGACTTCAACGTAGGATGTGCAGACTCCAGGATCTGCAATACAGAAACCTGATACTAACAATAGAGACTGCGTGAAAAATAAAACTGCATTGGCACTGCAGACAATGACTTGGATTGAATAAACTAGATTGCCTGGAGCCTAGAGTTGGTCTTATGCCAGGAAACTTCAGGGGTAGGGTCTCCTTTTATTTAGACCAAGGCTTTTCCTTTCCATGTCCCCATATTTTGGTGGGCCTATGCAAACAATATTTACCACTCTAACACCATTTTCACTGTGCTCTAACCCTTAAAAAATAAATCTCTTAAACTTTTGATGTTAACTTAAACTAATATGCATGTACATGAAAATATAAAAAATACTATGCCTTCAATGTATAAGGAGTCACATAAATCTCATGGCTTTAGATTGCTTTGTGTACTGCCAAGAAATGTTATAATGTACTACCATCTGGGGACTTGTGGACAAAGTAATTTATATGGGTTCTGTCTTATTTTTCTTAATGTTCTTTGACTGTAAGTTCAATATTTAGGCATCAGCAAGGGGATTTCTTCTTAGAACCCTGTTTATAGGCGATTGTCCTTCAACTGAAACTTTACCTTGTCCTCTCTACATCATTGTTCTCATAATTAAAAAAATAAAAAAATTTAAAAAAAGTTGGGTATTTGCATGAATACATGCTAAATATAAATGCATGCTACATATATACATATAAGGAGGTCTTATTTCACATATTATATGCCTGTCATGATAGTATATGACATATTATAAGTTGATTATATATTTATGCAAGACGTCTTATTTTTATCACTTCTATCATACGTCATTTTCAATGCCCTACTTACAGAAACTATGAGAAACAAGAGCAAGAAAAATCCATCTTATTTGCATCTTTCTTATAAAACCCCATTGAAAATACATTGCTCAATAAATTCAAGTTCCACTGTAACACACAGCACAGAGGCTGCCTGAGATGTATGTAGAGCCCCAGGCAGGAGCTGAGGAACAGGAAGCCTCAGATAACAGAAGCCAGCAGGGAGACTAAAATGACCTTCCCCCTAATCCTGAGGGAAGTCCACTTTCTCCTCAGGGACAACTGGTATATTTTTATTTTGTGGCTTAGTGTTATTGCAGACACATGAAATTATAAAAATTCAAGAAACCATATTTCACCCCCAAACCACATGATATATTTTAAGGATTGCGTTCCTTTTCTAAGAAACTGCATGATTTGCAGGAAGTGGCAAAGCGGCAGGTGTGTCCCCAGTGATCAGCCAAAGAAATCATATAAATGCTCCACTGGGCAAACCTGTTTCTCTCAGATAAATAACTGCTCACAGCACTAAGAGCAAGGGAGAAGGAACCACAACTGTCCCTCTGTGGGGCCACCTGGCGGGAGTCTGAAGAGGCCACAGCACACCTGGTATATGCTCCTTGCTCTAGTCTAGGCCATCTAAGAGGTGCTCAAAGACACTCACTGGGCTAAATTGGGGAGAGCTCAGAGGTATATGATTTACACACAGGACTCTGAATTTGAGTTATAGCACCACCAGCCCAAGCAGTACTGTGTCTACAGGAGCATTAAACCTGGTCATTTGAGAAGTGTTAGAGTAGACCCTAAGCCCCCTGTGCTCTGTTTGGGAATCCCTCAAACAAATAAGGGTGCTGCAGGGTCATTGTAGTGATTGCTTTATAATCTTATCATGGACAGAGAGCACTATTGGAACATTTTGGGTTTATACCCCTTGGTGTTTTTATATCAATACAAACATATCTGTTGTCATTTTATAAACAGCAATAGGACCAGAGAGAATAAGAATCAAGCACTTGCCTTGCACTTGGCCAACCTCAGTTGTGATCCCTATGTACAGAGCTAACAGTAAGTCTTGAGCACTGTTGGGGATATATACGTATGTGTGTGTATGTGTGTGTACATATGTATGTGTGTAATAAAATAAAATATCTTCTAGTTCTAGTATTTGGAGAGCCACAGTGGTGATGTAGATGTAACCACCTGCACAGCTCAACCCAGGCTTAGGGAATAGTCTCGTATATGACTTGCCAAGAGTCTCAGGCTCTGCCAGCCAAAAGATTCAAACTAAGAATCAAAACAAGATCTGGTGCTGAAAGGATGTCACCAGGTGCCCAGACCCCAGCAAAGTTCTATACGGTGCTATAAACATGCAAGTGGGTGTGGGTGGTGGATGGAGATACATGCATAAATAATTAGAAATAGGTTCTAGCAAGGTATTCATAATGAACTGACATTGTACTCCCAGAATTTCATGCTTTTATTTTTTTTAATTTACATGTCTGCCAATCTGAGGGTATAAGGATTAGTATGAAGCTGGGCAGTTACCTATATGGGTCTTTTTTTTTTTTTGCATGTGTACAAACAAGTCTGGGGTGATGTTACAACGGGGTAGGGGAGAAAAACATAAAGGAAAATAAAATTAAAAATAGTACCACACAGACTGCTAAGGGCAGGCTCTGCTTCTCTGAAAGGACATGAGCACTCACCATCCTGCCAGCTCAAGACTCTGATACCTGCAGCATCACCCACCGAAGCTCCTAGGGCTGCTCTGGCTGCCAGATCTGCAGCCCAGTGGGACTGAAAGAAGCTGGGATTGGGATGCCAAGTGTCTGAAAGCCTGCATATTTACAGATATGGACCATCTCAGAAGGTCATTTCCTTAGCTGGGTCAATTCCAACACTCTAAAATATTTTACATCTTAATGGGCAAGCATTAGAGGAATTTCAGTTTATCAGAAATAACTACCATCTGCATTTATAAAGAACAAAGTCAGAGTTGAGATACAGTGAGGTGCCAAGTGCTGTCTTGTGGAATCTTCTCCTCTAGCCCAAGGTTCTTGGGGTCTACAATCTATGCCCTCAACTTTTCTCACAAGCCCTGAGCCAACCAAGCTGATGCCAAGCTGGACAGAGGGTAGCAGTCCTCCAGGCAGGTCCAGATGAATTCCAGGATTCAGGACAAGTCTTTCACACTTCAGGCATCAATCATAACCATAGCCTTAGCTCAATTTCAGATGCAAGATGTTGCTGAAGTCTGACTAGGGGTGTAGCTGTAGATGTGGAGGGAGTGTCTAGATTACCACATCCAAATTCCCAAGATCTCAGGGCCTCTCATTCTCCATCTATCATTTTTGTAAATAGGGGAGGCTCCTAGGTATCTGAGTACCAGATTCCAATATCACCCAGGCATGAATATTCTCTGACTTTCCCCTCATAAATCAAACATTAATCAAAGCATAGGGAGAAAAATGACCACTATTTGTTCACTTTTTTTAAACCCCTGCCCCATATTTGTTCACTTTTAATCTGGCTCTCCATCCCCACATGCTGGGTGGGTAAGGGTTTTACCAGGGCTACTCAGAATTCTGCGGGACACTATGAATTCAATACAGCCCACTGGACTTGAAGCAGCTGACTAGCACACATAAATTATGTCATTCATTCATTCTTCTTCAGCCTCTTGAGCAGCCTTTTCTTGAGTTTTATATTCGCAGGTGTTCAAGGTCAGTTCTTTTAATATCCAGAATAGAGATGAAAGGGGTCTCATTTCCAGTTACACTAGTATTCTGGGGGTGAGTGGGTAAAGGAGGGAGATATGGGAGACATGCTGGGAACAGGAGTGGAGGACAACATTGGTGGTGGGAATGCCCTTCATTCATTGTCACTATGTATCGTAAATAATTCTGTGTAATGAACTTCAGTCACAATAAAAAAAGGGGGGGTCTCATTTTCCCCATTTTAAAGATAGGAAGGTTTAGAATGAGGAAAGGGGGGCCAGAGCAGTGTCGTAAGCAGTAAGGCGTCTGCCTTGCCCGTGGTAGCCTAGGACGAACTTCGGTTTGATACCCCGGTGTCCCATATGGGCCCCCCCAAGCCAGGAGCGATTTCTGAGTGCATAGCCAGGAGTAACTCCTGAGCATCAAATTAAAAAAAAATAGAATGAGAAAAGGATGCAAAATAAAGGAAAGGATAATAAAGCTTTGAGGCCTTTCTCTTATGGGCCTCTCTCAAGGACCTAACAATGTATTAGTAATGGATTGACACTGTAGTCACAGGATAATATCTATACTTAATGGTCACTTTATGATGAAGGCAAGTTATTGTCAGCTACCCCCAGACTATCCCTAAGACTTCCTGAAGTATCCCTACCACCCACTCGATCTCCCTGTATTGAGACTCAAAGTTGCAACACCTGGTACCTGTGGTCTGTGCTTCACAGAGGAAAATAAGGAATGAAAAGAATAGCCAGAATTTAGTCTTCCAATCTTCACATATTGGTTATGTTGGTAGAGAGCTTAGCACTTACATCTATTCAAAAAGGGATTTTTTTACATAAAAAAACTTACTGAAGAGATATTACAGTAGTAATTACACCTTGCACATGATTGATTTGCTTTTAATTTCTGGCACTAAATATGATCCCTGAGCCTAAAGCCAGGAGTCATCCCTGAGCACTGCCAGACATGGTCCAAAATTCAAAACAAAACAAAGTAATAATAGAGTGTCAGAATCATTCATGTAGCACATTACTTTCATGCAGTACCATGTGCCCCCTCAAGCACTATAGGAATTCCCCTTAGAAGTGCCAGTTGTGGCCACCAAAAAAACGCTTAAAAAGTGGAAAAAATTGATTATATATTGAATGCAGTTATAAATCTGCCAGTTACTTTTCCCCCTTTTGATGATAAATATGTAAAATGGATTTCATCAAGATTCCTATGCTGAAGGATTCAAATTTGTAGCCACATAGTATAGGGTTATTTTCTGTATATGAAGTTACCTTTTTCTATACATTGTAACTATCAGTGATATAAAAACAACTTGTATCAACCATATTAGGGGAAAATAACATCATTCTCTCAACCTTCCTTTCAAAATCTTACAAAATCATTATCAGAAAAAGAGCTGACCAATGAGTATACTGCAAAAAGATGTGAAAGAAGAAGGTACTACAGGGGTTTGATAAACAAAAATTTTATAAAATTGTTGATTCTTTTTCTAGATTTCCTAAGATATGTTATGCATATCAGATTTGAAACTTCTCACTGGACATGATTCCTCATACTAAGTACATTTTCACTATGTAAAAATTTTTAATCTAAATTTATATTTGCAATTACATGTTTTTCTAATTTTATCTTTTCAAATATATTTCTTTGTTTTAAAAGGGGTTCCCAGATTGCATAAGCTTTAAGCCCTACAAAATTTGTATCCATGCCTGGAGATGAGGTTGCTTCTGCAGTCAAGAAAGGTAGGCCCAAGGGGCCTGGGAGATAGCATGGAGGTAAGGCGTTTGCCTTTCATGCAAAAGGTCATCGGTTCGAATCCCGGTGCCCCATATGGTCCCCCGTGCCTGCCAGGAGCAATTTCTGAGCATGAAGTCAGGAGTAACCCCTGAGTACTGCTGGGTGTGACCCAAAAACCAAAAAAAAAAAAAAAAAAAAAAAAGGTAGGCCCAGACTGAAAGAATTGGTACCTCGGGTTTGGTATTCCTTGCATCTCCTTCCTGGAGCACCTTTTTCTGAAATGGAGACAGAGGACTTGGAAACATTGAAGAAATACATTAGCCAACTAGGTTCCACCACTGCAGCTAATATCTCCAGACTGCATCTTACCATGCAGGCAAGAGACATTCTGGACACCCATGTGCTTTTTAAACAAAACTACTCTCAGACCCAAGTGCCCATATTCAAAAAAGTCCAAGTCTCTACACAATCTAAGTGAACCCAAATTAATCCTACCAAATGCCATATTCCTTCAAATTGCATGTCCAAAGTGGTGGCCACAATTGACAATTTGAAGTGAATTAAAATGGCATTACAAACTCAGCCCCTCGATTGCTCTAACTACATTTGAATTACTCAGTGCAAATACAGAAATGTTCTATTATCCTCTAAAGTTTAACAGTTCTACTGATTTGACCTGAAACATTCCTTGCTCTGATGCATCTAAGCCCCTCTTCTTATGTAGGGGTGTTTCCAGGTTAAGTGGCAGAATTGAGGGGAAAGGAAAATGGAGAAAGTTTAGAAGGGTCAGGGAGAGCCAGAAAGAAACCAGGTCTGGCAAAGAAAACAAACAAAGTAGCCAAGGAACAAGTCAGGTCACACCCAAGAAGGAGTACTGAGTGGAAGTAGGGGCTCCAGAATCAGGATATCTGTCCCCTTCCACACAATCATGCATCCCTCCTTACACACACACTTGCATAACATCCATACACATGTCCCGCACCTGCCTCCATCCCTCTTTTGTTTTGCATCAAGTGGGAATGGGAGCTCCCACTTGGCATGGCTAGAATGTCTGGGTTGGGCACGAGTGTGTGATCATCCACAGCAGTTTCTTATCTTTGCCTTCCTCTGCCTTTTCCAGGGCCCTGCAGTCATCCAGGACACCTTGGGCTGAGGAGTAGCTTATCCCCATTCTCTTGATCAGATCTGACACAGGGAGTAAATCTTGCACTCACACTGTTAGGGTAGGAGATGAAGGGACTGCTGGGGGCTGTAGCAAAGGGCACAAGGTCAGTCTATTCATGAACAAGAAGGCCTGGCAGAGGAGGGGGCCCAGAGATTTCAGTGTGGAGAAGAATGGAGAAGATTGGTCCTGAGAATGAGAAAGGGTCACTACAGGGGAAGCTCTTGAATTGAGCTGTCCACAGGAAGCATGACCCCATTGCTATGGCAATCCTACCTTGGTAGGCTCCCCTACCTGGTCAGAAGATCATGACTTAACCCTCCCATCCCTACCAAGAGCCCTGTCCCCACTAAAGTAACAAAGAAAGACCTGGAAAAACAAAGAGCTGACAGCCAGGAATGGTGCGGGGTCAGACCACTGACTTGACACTCCCCAACTCAGGAAGGGAGTAAGACCAGAAATGTAAGAGCAGATACCTGAATTCTGAGCCTCAGAGAATAGAGGACAAAAACCTCTCAAGCACGCTGCTCAATCTCTCTGGGTCTCCGTGTCCTTTCTATAAAATGAGGATACCAATGTCAGTGGTTACCATACAGAATCTTCTGTGGATTAAATAAGCTTGTAGATACAAAGCACTTGGAACTGAGTCAAGATTGTAGCAAGCAACTGCTGTGCCAGGATTTTGGGCATTTACACCTACAGAGAACCCAAAGTAGCTACAGCACTCAGTGAACTCACAGACTAATGAAATACGAAGAAGTAAATGTGTACTCAAGAAAGGGTGTTGGGGCACACTAGAGGGGCTTGATTCTAGGTCAGACAGGCATGCTGAATTTTAAAGAACCATGGAGGAGCACTGTTAGGAGCTCTCCTCCTTCTTTTCATTGCTGCTTGTTAAATCCTTGGTCCACTTTACCAAAAGGGAGTTGAATACTGAGAAACTAATGTACAGCCTCACCATCCTGACCCACCCAGTGGCTGCTGGGGGACTGAGTGTCCCCCAGGGCTCTCAAGTTCTGTTTATAGGAAGGAGAGTGTAGGACCAGGCCCTGCCTGTCTCTGGACAATGATCCCCACAGAGGAGCAAGGGGCCTGAAAGATAAAGCCCTGTCTGGAAATAAGCAGTCCCCTCAAATCCCTCATCAGGCAACCTGACTGATCTGGGATTGGTTCATTTCTCAAGATGGGACTAGAATTATTAGCCTGTTGGGGAGGCCATGCTGGTGCCCTCTACTGTGCTTGTACCACATGGGAGCCTTGAAATGAGCAGGCTGGCTGAACGGGGGTGGGGGGGATAACACATATAAACTCCATATTCAGAGACTCAAGGACCCCACTTGGCCTCCACATGTGAAACATAAGAGAGCTGCAAGGACATCACTGCTCCCCAGCTGGCTGCTCTCTTTCCAGGAACCTTATCTGCCTTAGGATGGGACTGTGGCTCAGCTGGCTGGCCTTCCCATCAACCCTTCAACAAGAGCCCCAGGAAAGTGCAGGTCACCCATAAAAGCAAGGAAACAGAGAGAGAGGGGGGAGGGGGAGGGAGAGAGAGAGAGAGAGAGAAAGACAAATAGATTAGACCTGTATGATGCCTCAGCTCACATTTATTTTTTCTCATAAAAAAGCATTGTGTCCATGTGGAAGTCTCCCTCATTTTAGTAATACTTTTTCCAAACACAAAACTCATTTCCCATAGTAGTGTTTTGCAAGCACATGAAGGTGGCAGCTGGGAGCTCAGGAGGTGACTAGTGAGAGCATCCCCTCTGGGGCCACTGGGACATTTGGCAATATCAAAAAGCATTTATGGATGTCACAACTAGGGAGAGTCTGCTGTTAATGGCATCCAGTAGGTAGAAGCCCTAGATGCTGCAAAATATTTCCCTTACATCCCTGTCCTGGCTCAGGTTGGGGGCTGGGACCTCAGAGCTGAGCTGTGTGTTCACAAGTGCACATAAGGATTCTCATATCCACAGAAGATGGATTTCTTCTAAGGTAACAAAGTCCCCAGGGCCAAACAAGGCTGCTCAGATCCAGGCTATGCCTGACTTGGTCCCCACAGGTAGTAAAGGATAAAAAAAAAAA
>PVKC010037606.1:0-12963 GCA_004027635.1 Crocidura indochinensis
CACACACACACACACACACACACACACACCCATAGGTGAAGAAAGAAAGGCTAGTGGGGCCAAAGAATATTGGACACTCTTTGAAACGAACCAGAGAGACACCAAGAGCACCAATAGAAGAGAACCAGACAAGTGTGAGTATTAAGGGATCAAAGGCATTGAGGAACCAGCTTTAGGACTAGACTTCATACACTGGGTACCTAAAACTATTTAAAATGTAACTAAAGAGGGGCCTGGGAGATAGCATGGAGGTAACGCATTTGCCTTTCATGCAAAAGGTCATCGGTTGGAATCCCGGTGTCCCACATGGTCCCCCGTGCCTGCCAGGAGCAATTTCTGAGCTTGGAGTCAGTAGTAACCCCTGAGCACTGCCGGGTGTGACCCAAAAACCACAAAAAAAATGTAACTAAAGAAACTATAATATCAAAATATTGGAGGCTATATATTAATTTTACATGTGACTTTCCTCAATGAACCACTGAGGAACTGATAAAAATTTGCTATGTCAGGTATAAGTTCATCTGTAATAAACATTAGACTTTTGAGAATATAAGTAATGGTGGTAGCTGGCTTCCACCAGCACAGCAAGAAATGTAGGGGAAATCTCAGTACATTCCTCCTGAATTTTGTGATAAATCTAATAGTATTCTAAAAATAATAATAATAATAATAATAATGTCTTAATTTAGAAAAATAATAAACAGACAAAATGCCATATTAAAGAATTTATTATTTAATCTAAGACATAGTAAAGACAATAAATTGGGCATTTCTTTAGGAGATATTTAAATATGCAAAATTGATATAAAAATGTTCAATGTTGCTAATCATTAGCAAAAGAAGCTAAAATCATAATGAGATGTAACCAGATTATAAAACTGTTAAGTCAAAAACTACAACCATACAATTATACATACATACAATGGAAGTCCATCCAAAAGAATTTAATCTTTAGGAATAAAATAGAAACTTCACATCAGAAAGTTGGTTCCATGATTTTGTTTTGTTTTGTTTAGGGCCACATCCGGTAATGCTCAGGGATCACTCCTGGCTATGCACTCAGAAATTGTTCCCGGCTTGGGGGACCCTATGGGACACTGGAGGATCGAACCACGGTCCATTCTAGGCTAGTCCTGGCAAGGCAGACACCTTACCACTCCTCTCTACTGCTCCAGTCCTGGTTCCATAATATTTTAATGCAGAGGACCTGACTTCAATCTTAAAAAAAATCTCAGAAAAAAATTGATAATAAAGGTGGTTCTGCCACATGGTCTAATTTAAACGCTGAAAACATTATTCAACATGAAAAAAACTCATCCATTTCACAACATGTGAAAGATCCAAATATTCTGTAAGAATGTATTCATCAGTCCTAGGGATGCTGGTCTTGTTTAAACAGTGTTTGAACAGAACAGATTGGGGGACACCCATCTACTAGCTTTCTACACCCTCCGATCTTTTTCTAGTTGCAATCTACAGAACCATCTTCTCAGCATCTTCCTTCCCCCAAGACCAGCAGTATCATTTTTGAACTTACTAATTCTCTCTCAGTCATATATGAACTCACAGTTTACAGAAAATTATTCCATCAATGTGAGGGTCACCATCAACCACCTAATGAACTTCTGTGTCTCTTTCATCTCTCTCTCTCTCTCTCTCTCTCTCTCTCTCTGCTAAATAAGTCTCTTTGAAAGGCTCAGCTTCAAGTACTACTAGGACCCATTGAGGTCCAACAATTTATGAGTTGCCCAAATGGTACAATCCTAGTGTCAAGAACTTGACCTGAGTCTTCTCAGCTGCTTTTCAAGTAGCTTGGACCAAAGAAACAATAAAACCTCAGAGGGAAAAATGTACTTTTAATCAAAATTGTAGATTTAAAACATAAATTGTTCTTTGCTAGCCATCAGGGAATAAAACTGGGAAGCTGTTCAGTGTTTTTGAGTTTCAGTTTTGCAAGATGGAAAAGTCCTGGTGCTATATTGCATAATAATGTGAATATATTTTACATGATGGTACTACCGTGCAAACAAAACTAATAGACAGTAAATTTTACTGGCAGACTCAGGGGACTGTATCAGGGATTGAACCCAGGTAAACCACATGCAAATCAATCACCACACTTGCATCAGACCCTCAACTAATTTCTCAGATTAAAAATAATGATCGGTGGGGCGGCGTTTGTCTTGCAAACAGCTGATCCAGGACCTAAGGTGATTGGTTTAAATCCCGGCGTCCCATATGATCCCCCTGTGCCTGCCAGGAGCTATTTCAGAGCAGATAGCCAGGAGTAACCCCTGAGCACCGCCAGGTGTGGCCCAAAAACAAACAGTAATAATAATAATAATAATGATCGGGGCCAGAATGGTGGCGCAAGCGGTAAGGCATCTATCTACCTTGCCTGAGCTAGCCTAGGATGGACCTTGATTCTATATCCCAGCATCCCATATGGTCCTCCAAGACAAAAGCAATTTCTGAGTGCATAGCCAGGACTAACCCCTGAGCGTCACCAGGTGTGGCCGAAAAAACAATAATAATGAAGAAGAAGAAGAAGAAGAAGAAGAAGAAGAAGAAGAAGAAGAAGAAGAAGAAGAAGAAGAAGAAGAAGAAGAAGAAGAAGAAGAAGAAGAAGAAGAAGAAGAAGAAGAAAGAAGAATTATGAACAGCAGTAGGGCATTTGCCTTGCATGCTGCCAACCTGGGACGGACCCAGATTTGATCCCCGCCATGCAATATGGTCCCCTGAGCTTGCCAGGAGTGATTTCTGAGCACAGAGCTAGGAGCAGCACCAGGTGTGGCACAAAAAAAGAAAAGTTAATAAAAATCTTTTAAAATAGAATAAAAAAAAATAATGATGATGATGATCATCTCCCAAAACATGAGCATAGGTTATCTTTCTTTCCACTTTTTTTTTTTTTGCATCTTCTGTCATTTAACATCTTAGTAGATTTTTTTTTTTTTTTTTTGGTTTTTGGGTCACAGCCGGCAGTGCTCAGGGGTTACTCCTGGCTCCATGCTCAGAAATTGCACCTGGCAGGCAGGGGGGACCATATGGGGCACCGGGATTCGAACCGATGACCTTTTGCATGAAAGGCAAACGCCTTACCTCCATGCTATCTCCCGGGCTCCAAAATCTTAGTAAATTTAATGTACGTGTCTGGGATGATAAGAGTCTGAAAACACTGGTGGTAGGATTGGTGTTGAAATAGTAATGCCTTGATTTTCATCCTTTAGCTTAAACCATTCCTCTTTCTCCCAAATAGATTCTGCTACTCATAAATAGTGAAATCAGTTAAGGTGACCTGAGCTAGAGGGATAGAACAGTGGTATGGCATTTGTCCCGTATGGTGCCAACCCAGGATGGGCCCATTCTATCCCCAGCATCCCATATGGTCCCCCCAAGATGTCCAGGAGTGATTTCTGAACACAGAGCCAGAAGTAATCCCTGAGCACTGCTGGATGTGACCCCCAAAACAAAACAAAGCAAAATAAAACAACAAAGAAATAGTAATGCCTAAAACTCAAATATCAGTAACTTTTTGAGCATGCTTCTTTAATTAAAAAAAATTTTTTAGGGGCCGGGCGGTGGCGCTGGAGATAAGGTGCCTGCGCTAACATAGGACGGACTGTGGTTCGATCCCCCGGTTCCCCATATGGTCCCCCGTGCCTGCCAGGAGCGACTTCTGAGCGAATAGCCAGGAGTAACCCCTGAGCATCACCGGGTGTGGTCCAAAAACAAAAAAAAAAAAATTTTTTTTTAATGACCACATCTCAATCCTCACAATTTGTAAATGTTAGACTCCTTAACAAGTAGATTAAAGCTATAGATGGAATTGAGTTTCTAACTTGTTAACTTGAAGTTAGAGGAATATTATCTATCTTGTTCAAATGCAATAACAAGTATTCTTAGAGGTTTTAAGAAAAATAAAAGACATTCTTGCAAAATTTTCAGAGACAAAAGAGAAGAGGGCTGGAAGTTCCAGCTCACAACATGAAGCTCACCACAAAGAGTGATGAGTGTAGTTAGAGAAATAAGTACATTAAGAACTATCATAACAATGTGAATGAATGAGGGAAGTATAAAGTCTGTCTAGAGCACGGCGGGGGTGGGGTGAGGAGGAGGGAGATTTGGGACATTCTTTACATGACTGAAACCTAACCACAATCATGTTTGTAATCAAAGTGTTTAAATAAAGATATTAATTAAAGTTTATATTAACATCAAAAAATTTAATGAAAGTGCACTTCACGCATACATAGCCAGAAAGGGGAGGAAGAGGGAGGATAAGAGAGTTACAGAAAGATAAATGCTAACAGAAGCAATGTGAGAAATTTGTGATTAATCTTCACTGGTTTTGAAGATACAGGAAGAGCTGGAATTAATCTGTTTAGGCCTCGATAATAAAATACATATATTGGATGATTTAGCCAGAGGTTTTCAATCTTGGTACGCTTAAAGACAAATATCAGTTGGTTGAAAACTAACTGAAACAATATATTTTTTTTCTCATAGTACTTTATGCTATAAGTCTAATATCAAAGGATCAGAAGAAAGTCAGGGGTTCAGGTGTTTCTTCACAGGCTGTCCCCTCTAGTTTGATCTCTGGCATATGGTCCCTTCCGAGCACCTCCATGAGTGATCACAGCAAGATGTGATTCCAAACAAGCAAAGAAAATAAATAAAACTAAAGGGTCAGCAAACATTGATTTCTGGTGAATTCTGGGTTGAGTCCTCTCCCCTGTCTTGTAATTGCCTGTCTTCTCATTGTATCTTCATATGGGCTCTTTTCTGTGTATTCATTGTCCTGGAATTTCTTCCATTTATTAGAATGACAGCAATTGTATTGTATTAACAACCATTCTATGGTTTTATTTAACCTTAATCACATTTTTAAGCTGCTATGAACCTACATTAAAAATTATTTTTAAAAAATTTTAAGGACCAACAGAATCGATACCCAATCTACAACAAGCTGTGCATGTGGGGAACAGTACTAGCATTATGGGGGTAAAGGAAAGAGATGTGGGATGCATGCTGGGAACAGGGATGGAGGGAGGACAGCACTGGTGGTGGGAATGCCCCTCATTCATTTTCATTATGTGCCTTAAATATTACTGTGAAAGATTTGTGATTCACTTTTACCACAATAAAAATTTAAAAGAAATATTTTTAGAAATTAAAAAAAAATCTTAAGGAGTCAATGAAGTATAGTCACTTTGGTTCAGAAGTGGGTCGGGACGTACACACACTGTTTCCTGCTGGTTTCTGCCGGGAGTCAGAAGGGCGCAGAAGCCATCTTGGGCCATGGTGTTTCCAGCCGCCTAAGACTGAATTTCATCAGCGTTCCTGCTGGCCATCCTACCTACAACAGAGAGTTCTTGGTTGGCTCTGTCCTCCTGCTGTGCCTTGGATGAACTTGAGGGCTTGAAGGGAACACTTCACTTTGCTTATCTGTCTTCCCTGAATACTTGAAGCTCTTCTCAGAAGCCTAGGGAGCGCACCACCCCCCAAAAAAAGCTGTCATCTAGAGTCTGCAGAAGAGTGCGGCCACTCTGCTTCGTGGCCACGCACACTTACTAACCACTGAACCCCACCACAACATGCAGGGAAAAAAATCACACTACAAGCATGACAATGGGAAAACCTTGCAGGCAAACACCATGCACAGAGAATGAAAACAATAGCTCAGATGACCTAAAAAATTCCCACCATCTGATGAACCTCTCGAATAAGGAACTTAAAATAGAAATATGGAAGATGTTTGTAGAACTTAGAGAAAGCATAGATCGATCTGAACAGAACACAAAGACAGAAATCAGAAAACTCAAAACTGAAAAAACAGATCTGAAAAACACGGTACCTCAAATGAAAGCCTCAATGGATGGCATCTACAGCAGGGTAGCGGCAGCTGAGGAGAGAATCGGAGTACTGGAAGATGAGATGAAGAAAAACTCAACACAACAGAAGAAATTGGAAAAGAGACTTAAGACAAACGATCAGGCAATTGAAAAAGTACTCAAGGAATGCAAACAGATGAAAATAGAAATCTTTGATAAACTCAACAGAAACAACATAAGAATCATTGGAGTTCCAGAGGCCCAGGTAGGAGATCCCCCAAAAGACTCAACTGTCAAAGACATCATCAAAGAGATACTCCCAAAGTTAAAGAATACATGGGATCAAATCCTGCATGCCCGAAGGGTACCAGCTAAAAGAGACCCAAAGAAAAACACCCCAAGACACATTCTCATTACAATGATAAATCCCACAGATAGACATAGAATACTGAAAGTAGCAAGATCAAAAAGGGAAATTACATTCAAAAGAGTATCCTTAAGAATTAGAGCAGACATGTCACAAGAAACTCTCAAGGCGAGAAGACTGTGGTGGGATATTGTGACAAGACTGAATGAAATGAATGCCTCACCGAGAATACTGCACCCCAGCCTGACTCACGTTCAGGTTTGAAGGAAGGATACATAGCTTCATGGATAAACAACAGCTCAGAAACTTCACAGATGAAAAACCAGACTTAAAGGAAAAACAGAAAGGTCTACTTTAAGACAAGAGAGACCAAAAAACACAGCAAACTTATCTACAAAGATGACATTAAATCTTATGACAATCATCTCCCTCAATGTCAATGGACTAAATTCACCAATTAAAAGACACAGAGTGGCAAAATGGATCAAAAAGATGAATTCAACCTTCTGTTGCCTACAAGAAACAAACCAGAATAATCATGACAAACATAGACTCAAAATCAAAGGCTGGAGGAAAATCATCCAAGCAAACAGTATAGCTCCACCCCTGAGTACAGGTAACTACCTGAGACACGCCCAGAAATGGGCGGGGCTTTGGGAACCGGATATTACGTCTACTTTACCTGCATGACCCTGCCCATTTCCTGGGAGGGGTCTTGGAATGGTATATAGGATTGAGGTCTTTGGCCTTTGGCCTCTCTTTTGGATCCTTGCCAACATGTAGGTCAGAGGTGACATGAATGAAAGAAGATGCAGGGCTAGCTTAAATGGTAGCAGCCACATCTGATGGCTAGGGCTGAATAAAGATGTTATATCTCTGGAAATCTGCCTGTGAGTGAGATTTCTACCTGCCGCTCTCATGAACCTCCAGACCTGCTGGTTAGTGGGGGCTGAAGCCACGTGGCCTGAGATGGCGGACCAAGGCCTTCATCTCCATCCAGAATCATCACTATTTATTTAAGACAACAAACAGCACCCTTTAAAAAGCTGGAGTGGCCATATTAAGAGCTGATGGCACCAACTTTATACTCAGAAAAGTGGTAAGGGACAAAGATGGACACTATGTACTAATCAAGGGATATGTGCAACAGGAAGAAAGCAGAGTATTAAACATATATGCACCCAATGAGAGACCAGCAAATTATCTAATACAATTATTGACAAATCTCATAGAAGACATCAATAATAACACAATAATTGTAGGAAACCTCAGCACGGCCCTGTCAACACTTGATAGGTCAACCAGACTGAAACCCAACAAAGACATACTAGTCCTGAAAAGAGCAATGGAAGAAAGAGGACTAGTAGATATATATAGGACACTCCATCCCAAAAAACCTGGATACACATTCTTCTATGTGTATGCAATGTATGTGGGTCATTCTCCCCGGTGTCAGTCTTTATGCTAAATGCTGAGAACACAATGACAAATAAAATGAAATTCTGAGAGTCTGTCTCAGTAAATCTACAGACAAGTGGGAAATATTAAGCAAAATAAGTAAATTCACAAACCACATAAATTGTAATAAATATTCTTACAAAAGGAGCAGTGAAAGCACTACACTTTAAGCACCTAAAGAATGTGTGTCCTCAGAATGAAGAATGTATTTGATGAGCAAACAGAATGGGAAAAACTTTTAAGACATCCTTAGGACTACAAACTAAGGTAATAAAAAGTCTCTATGGGATTTACTGGAAAATGATATGATCAGATATATATATATAGATATATATATATTGATTTTTGGGTCACACCCGATGACACTCAGGGGTTACTCCTGGCTATGCGCTCAGAAGTCGCTCCTGGCTTGGGGGACCATATGGGAAACCGGGGGATCGAACCGGGGTCCATCCTAGGCGAGCGCAGGCAAGGCAGGCACCTTACCTCCAGCGCCACCGCCCAGCTTCCCCGATGATGAGATATTTTTAAATAATATATCTGGGCTGCAATCATTCATTCAGATGGATTCTGTCAGATATTTTTACATTCCCTGTCTAATTTATTTCTCTTTTAACAATACCTGAAAAAGACCTTTACTGAACTTACTTAAAAGTTATAATTGTGGGGGCTGAAGAGATAGCATAGAGGTAAGGTGTTTGCCTTGCATGCAGAAGGACAATAGTTCGAATACCAGCATCCCACATGGTCCCCTGAGTCTGCCAGGAGAGATTTCTGAGAGTTGAGCCAGGAGTAACCCCTGAGCGCTGCTGGGTGTGACCAAAAAACAAAAAAAAATGTTATAATTGCATTCACTGT
Source organism: Crocidura indochinensis (assembly GCA_004027635.1). Taxonomy (NCBI): domain Eukaryota; kingdom Metazoa; phylum Chordata; class Mammalia; order Eulipotyphla; family Soricidae; genus Crocidura; species Crocidura indochinensis. Next base: position 8,518 of record PVKC010037606.1, read on the forward strand.
AGTTTGAGATGAAATGTAGATACAAGCTGAAAGAATGCACTACTGACTAATAACTTTGTTACTGTTAATTATATATGAAATGCATTTATATTTGTTCACTATTTGTTATTCACAGCAATTTTATTTTGCAACATATGATTGAAACTATTGCAATAACAGTCAAGAGCTGTTGGATATCTACCCAGTATTCTATCCATGTCTGTTATTTCTGTTACCATGTCACATTTGAATCCGTGTTCATTTCAAAGCATTTATTAGATCCATGTCAATTTGTTCAGTTCTACTTATGTCAGAACTATTATATTAATATAGAGACTTATTAGGATTGAGATATCATTGTTTACATTTTCAAGGTTTCTGTTATTTCAACAACTCAATTCTTTTTTTTTTTGTATTTTATGCTGCATATGTTATCACTAATTCAGAAAGCAGACATAAAGTTCTACCTTAATACAAAATTCAGCTCAACTTTAATAAAAGCCTACCATAAAATGTCATTGGAAAATGATTCCTAAATTATCAGGAAATTAATGTAGTAATTGATTGTTATATGTGATATAGAATCCTCCATTACTTTCTAGTTTCTGTGATAACTTTTTGATCATCCAAAATTTCTTTTTTTTTTCATCCAAAATTTCTTACTCAGAGATTATCCATATATTCATGTATATTATGAAACATCTCTTGTATACAACATTTTAAATAAAGCTCAGAGAAACCTTAGAGCATATGGTCACAAGCTCAAATCCCTGGTATCCCGGTTCACCAAGAATGATCCTGGCAGCTCTGCTATTAGCAATACCCAGAATTATAGGTTATTTCCAGAAGCACACCAACAAGTAGTGTGTAAACCCCCAAATGGAGGGTGAGAATCCCAGAAAGCACCAAAACTAAAAAGATATGTATATTGTGCCAAAGAGGTAGGACATTTGCTTTGTGTGCACCGATCTGGGTTCAATACCTGGCACAACATATGCTCCTTCAGGCACTACCAGGACTAGACCACCACCAGGTATGACCCAAAAAGCAAAGAGAGAGGGAGAACAAGAGTGAGCTTCAACATGTGTGCTAAACTGGTGATCATGTGTGAAAGCTCCACAGTCTTATGTGCAACCCTTGTGAGCATGTAGCTAGTCATATGCAATTACAACAATCAGGCATGTGATCAACCCCTGGTCACTAAAACATCAACATCAGTGAAGAAAAGGGGATTCGGGAGGAAATAAAATGTAAACAAATGAATAAATATCTTTGGGATTTGGCCCACACCCCAAAATCTTCTGGTATAGTCAAGATTCATCTAGTCTCAGAATGAGCTAAATTTCAAAACAAAGAAAGGCTGGTATTGATGTGATAGTGGCTCAAACCCAAGGACTGAAACAACAGGAAAAGGGCAAATCACTGGAAACTGCATATAGGATGACCGCACATGTTCATGCTACAGAGGCTTTGCAGCATAAACACAGAATAACATAATCACTTATGAAAAATATACAGAAGCATAGTAGCTGGATGAAATTGGTGAATACTAACTGTAGACTTCTACCCAGGTCTGCATAAAATCACCCATTGCCCTTAAAGCACAGTTAAACACAATAAAAAATCAGAGGAGCCCACCAAAATTAATGGTTGAAAATAATCAAATGAAAAGGTCCTCCAGAATTCTCAAAAAAGAAAAAGTAAAATCATAGATAAGAAAATGCAATCAAATCCCCGTCCTGCATGAGCTATAATAGCCCAGCACCACACCCTATATCCTCCAACTGAAGCAGTCCAGCTCTGCAACTGAACTCAAATAATATGAGTATCTAAATCTTCTCTAGGGGGACTGGATAATGGGGCTCAAAACACTGAGAATATTTTTAGAATGTGATTGGGTCAAGCTTCTTCACATATACCCTACAATCAAAAACTCAGCAACCTCCTCTCATATTCATCATCTTCCCAGCAAAAAAAAAAAACAAACAAACAAACAGCCTAACTCCTCTACCAAGCTCCAAAGGAAAATGATGGCAGTAAATATTTCCCAAGTAATCTTGTCCAACCTGATATCTCTGGGATGTTCAGAATCAATGGAGGTAGATTCCCCTTTCTAAATGACCACAACAGCCCAGAGCCACACCGTTCAATTTCCAACGGCAACAGCTCAACTCCATGACTTAACTTTATCAAACTGCCAAGTCACCAAATTTATCTCAGGTTTATAAATCTGGAACCACATGGCCATATGATACCTCAAAATTTAATAGTAATGTCAACCCAGAGGTCACAGGAGGTCTGATTGGAAGGTTACATACTAATCTACCAAACCCAGTGAAACTAAACAATAACACAGAAGGCTCAACTAGCATCAACCAGTCTAGTAAATTCCTAGCCACTGACTATAGTAATACCATGAAGAGATGTAACAATTATTTCAAATTGACCTGTGTTGATCTAAGTTTTGATAATTCCATTTGCCTTTGAATGTGTAACAAACAAGATAAAGTAAATTTGTTTATGCCTGTATGGAAGCAGGCTATGGTGGTAGGTGGGAAATTGAGGTCTTTGGTGAAGGGAATGTCACACTAATGGTGAAATTGGTGTTTGAATTTTTTGGGGGGGTCACACCCGGTAGTGCTCAGGCATTATTCCTGACTCTATGCTCAGAAATTGCTCCTGGCAGGTTCGGCGACCATATGGGATGCTGGGATTTGAACCACCGTCCTTCTGAGTCTAAGGCAAATGCCTTACCGCTGTGCTATCATTCTGTCCCCAGTTTGAATATTTAATGCCTAAAACAACGGTTTTATGAACAACTTGGTAAGTCTCAGTGTTATAATAAAATTTTTTTAACTACAATTAAATGTCAATGAGCTGAAGAGTATGCTAGATGAACTAAAAATTCACTAAAAGGCATAGATAGTGACAGAGTGAGGGAGAATTAGTGTTCTCAGAGGAGGCTATCACTAACAAACAGAAAGTAAGGGAAATAATGAAAAGAAATTAAAGAAATGTCGGAAAACTATTGGATTAGCCCTTATAGCACAGGGGTCTCAAACTCAATTTACCTGGGGGCTGCAGGAGGCAAAGTCGGGGTGAGGCAGGGCCACATAAGGGATTTCGCTTACCGAATATTTGCAATAAAAAAAATTGCATTAGTAAGAAAAAAAATCGCATTAAAAAACTGCTCAGGGTATGCGAATATTTAATGCTATTCTTTTCTTACTAATGCGATTTTTTATTACGATTATTCGGTAAGCGAATAATGGCGAATACTGCAATATTTGAAGGCCGGTCATGGGCCACAAAATGTTGTATGGAGGGCCGCAAACGGTCCGCAGGCCGTGAGTTTGAGACCCCTGCCTTAGCACAACTAGGTATGAATCAAAACAAAAGCAACAAAAAGCTGAGAAACTCACTGTGAATGCTATTACATAGATGCCATAGTATAATATAGAAGGTATACATGTGTGTGTGTATAAAAAGAAGGTATATGTGTGTGTGTGTGTGTGTGTGTGTGTGTGTATAAAAAGAATCCTAGTAAAATAAAAAAAGAAACATCTTTTTAAAAAAATCATTTAGGGATTGGAGCAATAGCACAGCAGTAGGGTGTTTGCCTTGCAAGTGGTCAACACAGGATAGACCCAATTCAATTCTTGGCATCCCATATGGTCCCCTGAGCTTTCCAAAAGCAATTTCTGAGTCAAAGCCAGAGTAACTCCTGAATGTTGCCGGGTGTGACCCAAAAAAATTAAAAAATCATTTATGGTGGTAAGAAAATGACATGGGTCAATCAACCAGGGTCCAGTTCTTGGAACTCCTATGACCTATTAAGCACTGATTGGGAGTGTCCAAAGAACTACTACTGCCTTGTAGTGGTCCCTGGCATAAAGTGCCCAGGTAGCAATGAACTAGGTGCTAGCATTGAACTGCTAGCCCAGTTGACCATATAGCACCTGGATATTCTAGGCACTGTTTGGGTGTCTCTACCACTAAATAAAATTTATGTATGGGTGATTAGACTATTCATATTAACATATAAACAGATAAAACTTGCAGGATTATGTGTTAAGAAAAAAAGAATAACTGGAGGTGATAAATCAGTAAAGATGAGGTTTAATCAGAGCTTCTAAATTAGGAAGAATGGTTACCGTATTTATTCGAGTACAACGTGAAAAATTTTCTACCAAAAAAAGGAAAGAAATCAAAGTTTGGGTGTGCATTCTAAACGAGGGCTGGGGTGGGGTGGCAGTGGCGGCCGGTCCAACGAGGGCGCAGTCGAAATGTGAGTTCGCACTGGGCCAAGAAAAAAAAAACACCTCAAGAAGTCTGGCCTACCTCTCGTGACATCCTGGGTAGACATACCAAAAGAAATGATCATCAAGAGTTTTGGGGGTGGCCGGGCGGTGGCACTGAAGGTAAGGTGCCTGCCTTGCCTGCGCTAACCTAGGACGGACCTCGGTT
>PVKC010037607.1:0-12945 GCA_004027635.1 Crocidura indochinensis
TATGGGGCACGGGCCATCGAACCGTGGTCCGTCCAAGCCTAGCGCGGTAAGGCAGGCACCTTACCTCCAGCGTCACCACCCGGCCCCTGTTTATACTCTTGATTTCAGTTATTTCTACTCCATTAGAAATGTGAAGCTAGAAAAACATATTTCTTAAATAAAATTAGTTATTATTCAGCATTTCCTCTGATAACTAATTTTTCATTAAAAGAATATTAGTTTATGACATAATATAGGTATTAGATATCTAGCCTTAAAAATCACGATTTGACTTTAGACAGAACGATTGTTACTTATAGTAGCTTCCACATTTTATCATACAATAGACCATTTTGTTTGTTTGTTTTTAGTTCTTTTGGTCCACACTGTGCAGTGCTCAAGAGTTACTCTAGCTTTACACTTCGGGTCATTCCTGGTGGTGCTCAGGAATAAAATATATAAATACCAGGCATAGCACTCAAGTTGGCTATATGCAAGGCAATCACCCTACCTGCTATGCTATTGCTTTTCTCTCCCACCTTATTTAACTTATTTGTTCACCTTCCTTCCTCTCTGATAAGAATTATTATTTTTATTTTTTAATAATATTTTCTATGGGGGAGAGAGGATGAAAATTAGGAACATTGATGGCAAGAAATGTGCATTGGTGAAGAATGCTTTACATTTTATGACTACTACTCAAGAATAAACAACTTTGTAATTGTGGATCTAATGGATAATTCAAAGAATTTATGAAAATTGGGGCCAGAGAGATAGCACAGTAGTACAGAGTTTGCCTTGCAAGGAGCCAATCTAGGATGAATGGTGGTTCAAAACCCAGCGTCCCATATGGTCCCCCAAGTCAGGAGCAATTTCTGAGTGCATGGTCAGTAGTAAACCCTGACCATCACTGGGTGTGACCCAAAAACAAAAAACATGGGGCCGGGCGGTGGAGCTGGAGATAAGATGCCTGCGCTAACATAGGACGGCCTGTGGTTTGATCCCCCGGTTCCCCATGTGGTCCCCTGTGCCTGCCAGGAGCGACTTCTGAGCAAATAGCCAGGAGTAACCCCTGAGCATCACCGGGTGTGGCCCAAAAACCAAATAAAAATTAAAACAAAAAAAAAAACAAAAAAAGTGAGTCATTAAAAAATAAAGTATCAAATAAAAAAAGTAATTGCTAGCTGAATATGACATTGTAATTCTATTTTGTGCATAATAATGATGCATTACATATCATTGATATATATTACATAACATTGTTACTTCTATTTAGCAAGTTTATGTTTCTCATAATACATATTGTTAGATAAATATAACATCTAATTCTATACTTCTTGCTTGTTAGAGTCTCATTTTTTTAATTTATTTTGTTTGTTTTTATATCACATCCAGCAGCACTCAGGGGTTACTCCTTGCGCTATGCTCAGAAATTGCTCCTGGCAGGCTCAGCGGACCATATGGGATGCTGGGATTCGAAGCACTGACCTTTTGCATGCAAGGCAAATACCCTACCTACATGCTATCTCTCTGGACCCAAGAGTTTTATTTTTTAATAATGCATCAATCTACTTTATATTAGTGATTTGTTTCTGCAAACTGAACTAGGTTATATTGCTTCTCAAGTAAATGAAGAAATAAAAATCTGTAACAGTTAGTCCTGAAAGGAATTATATCCCATAATCAGTTCCTGAACAAAGGAAGGAATTTAAGGTCAAAGTGATCGAATTTTGCTGCAAATAAGATAAAGGACTGGATATTAGTGTTAAATTCTTCCAATTTCCCTAGTTATGTATTTATTGAAAGACTTTCTAAAAAATGATAATACTGCTGGCCATTTAATAACCATAAAATAAAATTCCAGTGTTTTAAAAAGGAGGATGAAACTTAGAGACATAGAGCTTTGATCAAAATAATAGTGATATAAAAAACTAGATAAAAGAATAAGATCAGCTAATTCTAGTTAGCTTTATCTTAACTTACTTCACTTATTAATGTTCCATAAAATTCTCAGTCATAATAAGAAGCAATGATTTTTCCAAAGAACAGCATAACAATAGGTTTTTATTGGCTTAAGATCACAGCAATATATTAAAATTAATACATTTCCAAATATTAATTTATCTTGCACTATCATTCTTCTAGTCAAAATAATTTACTAGAACTAGAGATAAGTGTAACTCTGTAATTAGGAAGCACTTTTGAAGATACTCTCTTATGCCCTTCACTCTTATCTATGAGGAACTTCTGACATTTATCTCTTGATATTTTAAAATTCTTTGACCTAGAAGATTCAGATGTGACAGTTAAATCTCTGCTTAGTCATTAACCATGAAATCCCCAGTGCTGTTCATCCCATTTATATTTAAAATAAATTACTTAGCCAAAATAAGAAATAATAGATACGCAATGCCATAAACGAGAAAAAAGGTGTAATTTCTTATATAAATTCAATTCTTGTTAAATTTATTGACTGCTGAATAAAAATAATGATCAACAAAGCAATTGTCAAAAAAATTGCCTAAAACTGAAATAAAAACAATTACAGACTACCACCTCATTTTGCCATATGTTAAGTAAGCTTTTTAAATCTTGCAACTTCTAAAATAAGCTTTGACAGTAATAAATAGAACTTAGAGTGAGAAAAGAACATTTTGTGGTGTTATTTACTTTTTGGTTAAGTATAGGATTGAAAATGAATATTTGAGGCACTGAACTGATAGCACTTCATTCATATATTGTATTTACCACAGTAGTTTAGATTCATAATCTTTTGCCATGGACAATAAGAAAAAATTCATTGTCAGAAAAAATAGTTATGAAAGAGTACATATTGTTATATTTTTCAAATTTATACTGAAAAATATAAAGAAATGAAAAAAGAAACAAACTTTTTTTGTAGTTGCTGGTTTTGGTTTTTCGATTATTTTTTGTTTTGCTTTGTGTTTGTTTTTTGCTTGTTTTTTGTAGTTGCTGGTTTTATTTTTTTGTTGTTGCTTTGTTAGTTTCCTTTTTGTTTTTTTTGTTATCTTTTTCTTCTTTTTTCCTTTCTTCTTTTAAATTGATATTTATAACATCTAGACGAACTCCTCCCAGTTTTTTCTTTTCTTTTCCTTTTTTTCCTTTTATTTCCAACAGAACCACATACGTTAAATCATCTTGTTTTGTCTCATAAATTGAGGGGGAGGGAGGGGAAATGGTACCAGGACCAAACAGTAGTATGAACATTGAATGGAAATAAAAAATGATCATACTTAACACCAAACCCAAAGGTAAAGACAACAGAGTCGATACCCAATCTACAACAAACTATACAAGAGGGGACTAGTTACACTAGCATTCTGAGGGGGCAAGGGAGGGATATGGATTGCATGCTGGGAACAGAGGTGAAGGGAGGACAACACTGGTGGTGGGAATGCCCCTAATTCATTGTCACTATGTACCTTAAATATTACCGTGAAAGATTTGTAATTCACTTTGGTCACAATAAAAATTATTTAAAAATGTTATGCATAAGATTTCTTTTGGCAAAATTTCAAAAATAAATTTTTATAGAACTAAATAGAAAAAAATAGTGGCTTGCTCTCTCAGGCCCATGTTCTCCCTTGAACATACTTTACTTGGCTTTTCTTTTTTTTTTTTTCTTTTTTTGCTGCTTTTAATTCCAGGCTTTTCTTTTTTTGTTTTTTATTTTTTGTTTGTTTGTTTCTGTTTTTAATTCCACTCTGGAGAAGCCCTTATACTCTATCTAGCACAAAGTTCCTTCCCAAACCCTTGAAGATTTGGGGGGTTTTTTGTCTGCAAAGTGCATTGTAGTTGAAAACTCGGTTGACTTTTATATCAAGTTCTACATTATATTAGAGTAAAAGTAAGGAAGCTCCTTTAATAAAATAAGTAACATGAGGCAAATGTTGACTGAAAACTTTTGCAAACCACATGTAATCAATGAAGAGTTAGCATGTAAAAGATCTAGGGAGTGGTAAAATAAACAAACAAACCACTTAGAAAAATGGGCAAAGAACCTTAAGAGATATTTTCCCTAAAGTCAAGCAAACAGTAATAAATGCACTGAAGGTACTCACAATCACCCTCCATCAAGAACATACAGATTAAAGCCTCAATAAGAGCATCATATCATACTTTTTAAGATGTCTATTATTAAAAAGATCAGGATTAGATATGCTGCTAAAGATGTAAGCATGTATGCATACATATTAGAAGGGTAGAAGGGCTATAGTAACAATGTTCATTCTTCTATACATAAATATAAAATGTTTCCATTACCTAGTGTTTCTTTATTTTCTTTTAAGAGTGATTTGTAGTTTTTAATTAAGGTTGATTTTTTTAAGTCTTACTTATTAACTTTACTTCCTTTTTAAGGACTCATGTATTTTTCTTAAAAATTATAAATTAAAAACTATTTTTATTCTACAACATTCTTTACATAAAAAGAACTTTAATCTTTAGTGAATGATTTTATAGTCTTCCATATATTTCATAAGTTTATTGTTTCTACAAGATTTTTGTTAGGATTACGGTTATGTGATCTGTGTATATAGTTTTCAATATAAATCAATTTAATGTTTTTGAAATGTTGATTAATGTCCAGATTCAAAATTTCCTTTTTTTTAAGTTTAAACACTGTGGTCACAAAGTTGTTCATATAAAGTTTTGTTTTAACAGATAAAGTTTTTCATAATTGAGTTACAGTTATACAACGTACAACAACCTTCATTGGTGCACATTTCCTACCACCAGTGTCCCCAGCTTCCCTCTTATCCACCCTGAGGCTCTCTTCATTCCCAACAACTCTTCTCTACCTCACTCTGGGGCAGGCATTTTATTTCTCTCTCTCTTTTTTTCTCTCTCTTTCTTCACTTTTGACATCTGTGGTTTACACTACTGTTAACTATGGGGTGCCATCATGCTACTTTATCCTCTTTCAGCACCAGTTCTTTTCCAGAGAAATATGTTCCAACTATCGCTTTCAGACCCTTCTCTAATCTAACTGCATTCTTTGACTGGTTTTCCTAATGATTGTCACTATTGTTTCTGAATATCATCACCACATTGTCTTTTAATTTTCTTAGATTATCACAGATGGTGAGATTATTCTATGTCTATCACTTTCCTTCTGACTCATTTCACTTAGCATAATAATCTCCATATCCATCATGTATAGACAATTTTCATGACTTCATTTATTTTTAACAGTTGCATGGTACTCCAATGTGTGTGTATGTTTGTGTGTGTGTATCACAGTTTCTTTCTCTACTTATCTGTTGTTGGGCACTCAGTATAATAGCCAAGTCTTGGAACCAACCTCGATGTCCAACAACAGATGAATGGATCATTTAAGATGTGGTATCTAGACACAATGGAATACTACATGGCAGTCAGAAATGATACAATCACAGACTTTGCAGCAACGTGGATGGACCTAGAACATATTCTGTTAAACGAAGTAATCCAAAAGATGAAAGATAAACACAGAATGATAGCACTATTCTGAATCACCTAGAACATACACCTTATATACAACTAATACTCAACAATCAAATAACAGGCTTTAACAGGGTTGAAACTCCAAACACTTTAACAGTCAACATATACCAGGGAGCAGTGTCCAAAACATATGAAAGAGGAACAACACAAACTCTTGACTACACATTATACCACAAAGAAACCAGCAACAGCAGAAAAAGCAGCATAGAGAGAACAGGTATGTCATCAGCCTTATTTATTTTCTTAAATTATCTGTATATTGAAAAGTCATGAATTTTTGCATATTAATTTTGTATCCTGTCAATTTACTATCCAAATATATTTTGTTTTAAAAGTTTTTGGTAGAGTTTTTAGATTTTCTTAGTATCATATCAACAACAATAGTGAGAGCTTGATGTCCTTTTAATAAAAGTGTAATCTGGTTTCTTTTGACATCCAATTAATTCATTTTACCTTATGTTATTTATATATTGCTGTCACCTTAAATATTATGGTTAACTGAGAGGACAAGTATTAAACAAATAAAAATATCATAATTCCCATATGTTCTAGAAACAAAAAGTAAGCAATAAGTATAGAATACAAGAAAATAAAAGGTTTATTTGTGTGACTTACTATTAACATATTCTGAAAGAGTATTAGAAAGAGTGTCATTGGCCCACTGCTATCACAACTATTCTCAAAAGACTACATAAAAATTTTTAGGTGTAGAAGAATAGGTATATTATAGCCATTCCAAACTGGTAAAATAAAGGTAGAGTTAAGATATTAGAGTTAGAAAAAATAAGAGTTAATATTAACCAAATATTAATCATTGATTGATTACTAGCTATTTTAGTAGTGTATTTTTTGTTTTTGTTTTTTTTTGGGGGGGGGTCACACCTGGCAGTACTCAGGGGTTACTCCTGACTTTATGCTCAGAAATCACACCTGGCAGACTTGGGGGACCATGTGGAATGTTGGGATTCGAATCACCAGCCTTCTACATGCAAGGCAAACGCCTTACCTCCATGCTATCTCTCTGGCCCCAGTTGTGTATTTTTTTAAATTCACAAAAGTATCTGGAAGAAAAGAGAAATTTACAACAAGATACAACTTTTTCAGTCACATCAGACTTAGCAAATTAGCAACCAAGTGGTTGAAATCTAAAGTTTCGTGGGAATCCCTTTGCATAGGTTCAGAAGAAACTTAATTTCTCTCTTTAGAATATGACATCAACTAATTTCCATCAGGACACATGAATTTAGCTAGCATTAATGCACACCCAGTTTGACTATCCTCCTTTCCAAGGCTGTTCTCTGTACAATGTGGAAATCTTATCACAAAATACTTTCTATTTACTGATCTCAGTATGATGTAATATAAACCAAAAATAACTTTAATGTTTTATTCAAATCAATATTTTAATAAAGTAATTCATAGTTTAATTTCATGTTTAAATATTGCATTACCAATCCCACCACAGCATCAACTTCCCCCCACCAATAACCCAGAGTCTATCCCATACCTCACCTTCACAGCCCAGTATCTTAACATGTACTTTTTAAGATTAATGTCAAAGTTTGGGGCTCTTGATTTCACTGTTGCTGACTTTGTGGTTTGGATATTTAATTCTGTCTACAATATACCCAATTCACCTTTAAAAATCTCCCTTTCACATCTGTCTTTCTTTCCCTCTACTCAATTTCTTTTTTTTTTTCTCACTATTTTCTGGGTCCAAGAGTGTTCTGGGTAAGTCCTTTTTAAATTATTGCATTCTCTTATGAAGTTATTCTAATAACCACATATTTGTGTTATCATACTGTATTTGTTCTTTTTCTGGTTTGCTTCATTTAAGATTATTTCTTGGAATTGGAGAGATAGCATAGTGGCAGCACATTTGCCTTGTGCACAGCCAATTCAGATCGAGCAGTAGTTCGAATCTTGGCCTGCCAGAAGTGATTTCTGAGCGTAAAACCAGAAGTAACCTCTGAGCACTGCCGGGTGTGAATGCTTCAGCGAATTATAAGATTGCATCATTATGCATGTGACATTTCATTGTATTCAAGTACCACATTTGCATGATCTATTGTTGAACATTTACTTTGGTTCCAACTCTAAAGCTATTGTTTTGAGTGCTGCAATGTATAGTGGTATGCACATATACCACTATGAATGAATGAATGAATGAATGAATGAATGTTTTTATGTCCTGAAGATAGAAACCCAAAAATGGAATTGTTGGTAGTTCAATTCTGAGTTTACTGAAAACCTTCTTACAGTTTTCTCTGGGCGTTGAAACAAATAACATTCCCACTAGCAGTGGATAAGGGTTCTTTTATTCTCCACATCCCTGCCAACACAGACTGCTCCTAATAATTTTGGTATATACGACTCTGGCTGGTTTAAGATATAGTTTTTACCATTAGCAACATATCTTTGAACTCTCCTTTGAAATCTAGGTTTTTTAGTGTTCTGCCTATGTTTTCCTCAATATACTTTGTAGATTTCGGTCTGATTGCAAGAATTATGATCCACCTTGAGTTGATTTTGTATAAGGTATGATGGATCTAGCTTTAATTTCTCATGCTTGATTATGCCATTGTCCCAATACCATTTTATAAAGAGGTTGTCATTATTCCATTTCATCCTTTTAACTCCTTTGTCAAAAATTAGTTTACAGCACACTTTGTGGTTTGTTTTTGGATTTTCTGTTTTGATCCATTAGTCAAAAGTTTGTCTCTGTTCCATTACCATGCTGTTTTGATAACTATACCTTAGTAAAGTAGCTTTAAGTTAGGTAATGCATGCCTTCATTTCTTATTTTTCAGTATATTTTTGGCTATTTGGGTTCATTTATGATTCACATAAAACTTTATACTTGACTTTTCTAACCTTGAAATTTTGTTCTAAGTCTTTGACTTGGACAGCTCTTCTAAGTTTTCTAAATTTGGGTATGGATTGCATTGAATCTAATAGTAGTGTAGGTAAGATGTCATTTTGATAATACTGATTCTTTCAATTCTTAAAAATCTAATATTTTTCTTTTTAAGACCTTCAATTTGTTTCTTAAGTGTTTTGAAGTTTTCATGGAATAGGTAACACCTCTTTTGTCAAATTGATTCCTAGGAACATGCTGGGTTTTGACACTATTTTAAGTGGTATTGATTCTTTGATCTCTGATTCTTCTGATACATTATTGTATAAAGAAATAAAACTGGTTTTTTTGTGTATCAAATTTGTAGCCAGTGACTTTATGAGTTTTGATTCTGCTGTATTGGTTTATTGTTTTTAAGATCTAGTGTATGGACTCTTTGCAGTCTCAATGATTATCATCATGTCGTATGCAAATAGAGATAACTTGACTTTCTCTTCCAATTTAGGTCCTTTTAGTTTCCTTCGCTTGCCTGATTGTTATTGTTAGGACTTCTAATAAATGTTGAATAAAAATGGAGACAACTAACATCCTTGCCTTCTGCCTTACCTTTATTGAAAATTCTTTCAGTTTTTCACCATTAAGAATAATATTGTCTATGGGCTTTTTATAGGTGTTACTTTTTTGAGGAAATGTCCTGAGTTTTTTAATCATGAATGGATTTTAGATCATGTACAAAGCTTTCTCTGCATTGATTGATATCATATAATTTTTGTCTTTCATTTTATTAATGTAGTGTATGATGTTAATTGATTTGCATATATTAAATTATCCATTTCATCTCCATTATGATAACTACCTGATCACTTTGTATTTTTTTATGTAATGTTTGACTCAGTTTGCTAAGATTTTGTTGAAGATTATTTTTATCATTGTTCATCAGGGAGATTAGTCTGTAATTTTCTCTTTTGGTAGTATTCAGTCAGTTTGGGTATCAATAGATAGATAGGAGCTGGAGTGATGGCACAAGCAGTATGGAGTTTGCCTTGCACACACTAGCTTAGGACAGATGGCAGATCCATCACCCGGTGTCCCATTCGGTCCCCCATGTCAGGAGCAATTTCTGAGCACATAGCCAGGAATATACCCTGAGTATCACTGGGTGTGAAGCAAAAAGCAAAACTAACTAACTAACTAAATAAATAAATAGTTATCAATAGATAGCTTCTTAGAAGATGTTAGGGAAGTTTCTTCAATATTTTGGAAAAGTTTATGGTTCAATGGCTATAAATCTCTGAATGCTTGATAAATTAACCACAAAACCATCTATGACTGGGTTTTTATTCTTGGGGTTATTCTTAAGAACTCTTTTAGTTTCTATGCTTGCAATTGGCTTATACACAATGTATACTTCCTGATCATTCAATTTAAAAGTTTATATTTATAAAAAAAATAAGTTTATTTTTCTAGAAATTTTCTATTTCTTCTAGTTTCCCCTAGCTTAATAGAGATTATTCAGAGGAAGCTCCTATGATATCTTTGATTTCTGGAGGTTCAGTAATTTCTCCCCTTCCACTTATTACCGAACTTATTTAAGCATTTTCTATTTTTTCCTTTGTGAGTCTTACAAATGTTTTATTTCTGTTTATTCTTTCAAAGAACTATCTCCATGTTTAAGGAGTGCATTAAAGTTGTTTATGTTTTTCTTCATTTTATATATATGCCTTTTTTGTTTGTTTGGTTTTGGTTTTGGGACTCACCTGTTGATGGTCAGGGGTTATTCATGGCTATGTGCTCAGAAATTGCTCCTGGCTTGGAGGGATCATATGGGACACCGGGGATCAAAGCACAGTCCATCCTAGGCTAGTGCTTACAAGGCAGATGCCTTATCTCTAGCGCCTCTGCTCTAGCCCCAATATGTATGTCTTTTGATGGAAAAGTTATTTAGTTTGTTGTCATTTAAGGATTTTATTCACATAAATAATTGTATTTCCACTTTACTGTGTGGGGTTGTTGCTTCTACAGTGGGCTATTTGATTTATATTGGTTTATATTTGTTTGTGTTTTTTTATATAAAAAGTGGCCTTTTAGTGGTTCATTAAGAGCAGGTTTCTTTATCGCAAAATGTCATCAACTCTTTTCTGAGGATTTTTTATCCCTCCCTCCTATCTAAATGAGATGTTTTCTGGCTATAAAACTTCTTTTAACTAAGTTGAATATGCCGTTCTACAATTTTTTTTGCCTCGACCATTTCTATGGGAAATCTGTTGTGATTTTTATGCTCTGTCCTTTATATTTATAATTTTTCTTTTTCTTTAGTGCTTTAATAAATTTGTTTCTTTTTGGTTTTTGCCATTTTGATTACTATGTACCTTTGTGATGTTCTGTTTGGTTTGTTTTGCATATTTTTAACCTCTTGGATTTGTGCAGCTGTCTCCTTCCAGAGAGTAGGGAAGTTCTGTCATATATTATCTCTCTCATCATTTGTTTTTCCCTTTCTCTTTTTTTTTTGGTATGCTCTAATTCAGAGATTACTTTTCCTGTCTTTGTTCAGTATATACCTTACACTTTCTTCTATCTTTTTGTCTTATTTTTTTATGAATGGTTGCTTACAATTTATCTATATGGTTCTCCCTCTGTGAAACTATGCTGCTTTTGTTTCCTGACATTTTCATTTATCTTTGTCAATTCCATGTATATGGATCCTTTCTCTAAAATAGTTCCTATTTGAGTTGTTGAATACCTTGTCTATTGATTACTAAATTTCAGTGCCGAGTGCTTCATTAATTTCTGATTACATGCATTGAGTGTTGATTTTAGGAACTCATTGATCAGGCTCAAGAGTTTTTATGGACTTATAGAGTTGCTTAGGCTTCTCCCTATATGCTACTGCAGTTGAGTTCCTTAGATTCCCCATCATTCTGAGTGTCTTGTGGCTGTTAATGGTAATGTCTTGGATACACAATTTCTTGAGAAGTGATCTATTGAATTGTTTCTACTAAATGGTGCTAACAATATATATGGTTTTGAGGTTATTCCTCTACCGTCCAAAGATATTTAATCCTAAGAAAATTGTCAACTAGTTATTTCATTGATTTATACATTTTTGAGGATCTATACTGTTTGATAAAAGAAATGCTATATCTTACCTGTACGTGGGTAGGAGAAGTCTGCATGAGTTTAGGTTTAGAATTTAGATTGATGTCAAATATAGCCAATTTCTAGTGGAAGAGTGGGGGAGACATAATATTAGTTTGGGATCACTTTTGCTGAGTGTGCCTGCAGTGTGCAGTTTCATCAAAACTTCTCTATTAAGAGCATCACTTTCTAGATTATTTTATAGCTTGTTTATGAAATTTGCTATTTTCAAATAAATTTGTTAGAAGAAATGAAATAATACATTTAATCACTTCAGCACATTTTTCTAGACCAACAAACTGCCTCAACACGAACAATTTTTTTTGCTTTCTGCATTATCTCTTTGAACATGACCAATTTTTTAAATAGCTTCATCATTGTTCATGTTTATAGACAACTTTGTAAGAGGGTATTATCTTTGGTAATCTTTATGTATTTTAATCTTTTTTCAACATTTCTATGTTCCTGGGTTTGACTAAATAGATCTCAGTAGAGTTGTTTATATGATCTTTAACCCAACAGTGTTTGTTCTTACTTTATTTTAGCTTCTGACCTATATACCTATACCATACTTCTATCATGGTTTTACACTACTCTTCATTTGAAAATTAGAACTCCAGATTTTAACCTTCTAGCCTTGTGACCCTTATTTATTCTCTTACTTCCATGTATAAATTTATGAGCTATGCTAAATTCTATTCCCCTGTGATCCATCTATTTTCTGTAATTTTTTGTTCTGAATTTTTCTTCTTACATCTGACAAATATGCACCCCCTAAAGTTTCCAAGAGACTTGAAATTTGAAATCTCAAATTTGATCTGAGATCAAACATATTCAACCCTAAGTATGTCCTCCAATACTCAATAATCCTATAAATGTAGTTAGGCAGAATTCCCATTGAAATGTCAATTCATGATCAATTACTCTATGATCCACCATCTTCCTGAATATATCGTCTTTTTTATTTAAAAAATTTTATTTATCACAGTGGATTAAAAACTTTTACAGTAATATTTCAGGTATATAAATACATTGAATCAGAGGCATTCCCATCACCAATGCTGTCCTCCCTCCACCGCTGTTCCCTGCATGCATCCCATATCCCCTCCTTTGCCCCCGGGCTGCCAATATAAGTGGTCCCCTCTGTGTCTAGCTTGTTGTAGATTGGGTATCGTTTATGTTTTCATTGGCTTTGGATTTGGTGTTGAAGTCTGATCAGTTTTTATTTCTACTTTATGTTCATACGACTGTTTGGTCTTGGTACCCTCTGTTATTCTCCTCCAACTTGTGAGGTAGAACAAGATGGTTCAAGTTATGTGGTTCTCTTAGAAGGAAAAAAAAGTAGGAGGGCTAAAATCAAACAAGCAAAAACAGGAGGAATCCTCTAGAGGCTACAAATATTAATTTAAGAGAAGAAAGGGAAAAAGAAAGAAAAACATAACAAGAATACAAAAAAAATCAAACAAAAC
>PVKC010037608.1:0-12951 GCA_004027635.1 Crocidura indochinensis
CACCAATGTCCCCTGCTTCTTCCCACCCTTGACTTCTGCTGCCTACGTCTAGGGCATTTTGCTCCTCTCTCTCTCACTCACTGTTCTTTTTTTATTCCTTTTAGACACTGTGGTTTGCACTATTGCTAATGAAGAGGTGCCATGCACACTACCTTAGCCCCATTCAACACCTAGTTATTGTCCAGAGTGATCAATTCCAACAAACATGGTCAAAGTGTTCCCTTCTCTACTCTAACTACACTGCTCCACTATTTGTGGCAAGCTTCATACCATTGACTGATTCCCCTGCCCCTCCTCTCTATTGTCTCTAGATATTATAACCACACATTTTTTAGTTTTCTTATATTCCATAAATTAGTGAGATTAGTCTATGTCTATTATTCTCCTTCTGACTCATTTCACTCAACTACTCTCTATATCTATCCATATATAAGCAAATATCATGACTTCATTTTTTCTAACAGTTGCATAGTATTCCATTGTGTAGATATAAACCACAATTTCTTCAGCTACTCATCTGATGTCTGGTACTTAGATGTTTCAGATTCTGGGTATTGTACATAGTACTACAATAAACATAGGAATGCAGAGGGCTTTTCTGTATTGGGTGTGTGTGTTCCTACAGTATACCCTGAGTCATATTGCTGGATCATACAGGAGCTCAATTTTAATTTTCTGAGGAATAGTCATATTGTTTTCAAAAAAACTGACCAGTCTGCAATCTTACCAGCAATGAATGAGAGTTCCTTCTCCCTAAATTTGTACCAGCACTGATTGTTCTTGTTTTTTTGTGTGTGTGTGTGTGTGCTGTATAACAGTCTCTGTGGTATGAGATGATATCTTCTTGTTGTTTTAAGATTTGCATCTCCCTGATGATTGGTGATGTGAAATATTTTATCATGTGTCTTTTGGCCATCTGTATTTTTTCTCTGAGGAAATGTCTATTCGTTTCTTATTCCCATTTTTGGATGGAGTTAGATGCTATTTCTTATGAGTTCTACCACTGATTTGTACATCTTAAATATCAAGCCTTATCTGATGGGTATTGGGTGAATAGTTTCCTTCATTTCATGGGAGTTTTTGTATCCTAATCACTGTTTCTTTTGAGATGCAGAATCTTCTCAGTTTAATGTAGTCCCATTTGTTCATCTTTGCTTCCACTTTCTTGGCCAGTAATGTTTCATTCTTGAAGATGTCTCTAGCTTCTTTGTACCTATGTTTTCAGGTCTGATTTCAATGTATTTAACTCATTTTTATTTGACTTTTGTACATGATGTTAAAGACAGATCTGTGTTTGCTTTTGTGAATGTAGTTCATCAGTTGTCCCAACAACACTTGTTGAAGAAGTTTTCTATGTTCCAATTTGTATTTCTTCCCCCTTCATCAAAGATTAATTGATAGTATACCTGTGGGACCATCTCAGAATACTCAACTCTGTTCCATTGATCTGAGTGTGTCTTTATTCCTACCATAATATTTAATGACTAGAGCTTTATAGTCATTTAAAGTGATTCCTCACATTTTCTTTGTCCCAAGGATTGCTTTAGCTATTCATGAATGTTTGTTCTTCCATACAACTTTCAGGAGCATTTGATCCACTTCTTTGAGAAATGTAATGGTTATTCTTATAGGGATTGCATAAAATTTGTACAATGCTTTTGGAAGAATTGCAATTTTAATTATATTAATCCTACCTGTTCAAACATGTACTCTTCTCCTCAGCTATCCTTATTTTTAGAGTATATACTTTGAGTAATATTGATCTTTATCAGCTTTAAATTAAGTTTATTTTGTAAATTTCTCTTTTTGGTACTTAATTGCTATATGATTGTGGCATAATTGATAAGTGCTTAATTTAGGACTAGGCATAATAACTTTATAACTCCATATAGTTTCCCATCACTACTAGCTTATCTTCCATACAAAATTATTTTATTAAAATATTTACCACTGCTTATTTTTGAGAGGCAAATATTATTTATCTTTATGATCTAAATTAATTTATTTATATGCATTTTTAATCTGTAGACCCATTCAGCCAAATATAAATTAACTATAAAGTATTACAATATGGTGAGAACAAACAGACAAGAGTGAGGACTAAGTCCACATAAACCTTATCTCAGACATTTATTAGGTGACATATAAGCTAACTCAAGATGACAGCACCAATATGTACGTTAAAAATTACATTTATGTACACATAAAATAGATTTACTAAATTTAATAAATTTTAATAAATAATTAATTTAATTAAAAATTACATTTATGTACACATAAAATTTATGTACACATATAATAAATTTAAATTAAAAAACTAAAATTTTCTACATGAACCTTACTATATTATCTTATTATTTACTTATTATTATTATTACTTATTATTTCTTATTTAGCAATTCCTATCTAACAAGAATAATTGCCGACACGAGTATTGAAATAGGTAATGTACTAGCTATTTATAAGGATCACAATATTAATTTTTTGTAAGAGGGATCATGTGAATACAATAAGAAAAGAACTGTTCACTGAATATCCTCATCTCCTCAGACCAAACAATTAAACAATAACATTCAAGTATCTAAGAGACAACATCTATGTGAGGCCATTCATCATCCTACTGCCTAAGCTTTTCACTTTGCAAAACTATTCTTTAGAAAACTTAGTATGGGGCAAAGAAATAGTACAGTTGGTAGGGCACTTCCCTTGCATGTGTACTTGCCCAGCATTCTAAATGGTCTCCAAAGAACTATCAAAAGTGACTCCTGAGAGCAGAACCAGGGGTAATACTTGAGTATTGTCAGGTGTGATCGAAAACTAAAAAAAAAAAAGAAAAGAAAACTTTATCTTAGAATATATGATATTAGACTCAGCAATATATTAATATTCCTTACTCACTATCATTACTTTCCATTTTTCCAATTGTTACCATCTTTTTTCCAAAGGAATGAATGAATCATAAAATGCATTTCTCAACTAACATAATCCCAAGTAAGTAACTTTGGAGCCCAAAAATTATTCTAGTAGATGCTTCAACCAAGCTTTTCATTAACCTACTCTTATGTCCTTAAACAGTTCAAGAACAACTTTGTTCATGGACAAAGTCAATGTCCAAAGTGACTACCTACAACAATCTAAATTTACATCCATCAAACATCTGTGAATTTTCCCACTTTCCCAAATCCCTCAAATTCTTTATTTTGCAAGTCTCCTCAGACAGAACATCATATTGCTGAACAAACCTCAAAAGACACAGAAAGTCACTCAGATTTACCTTCACATCTCTTCCCAGTGCCCTGGGGCATTACCACATGCTGCCAGTCTCAGAAAGAATCATTTATTCTTCAACACTGTCAATTCACATCATGGAATCAGAGTGTTGCTGCCAGGGTAGCTGTTACTAACTTCAAATTTGCAACAGTTACTGTAGCTTCTTTTTCTCTGAAGTGTCTCTAATATATTTTGATGTACACTTACAATATGAAACACTATCCAGTTCTCTCTAACACACATACACACAAATGTACACACATACACACAAACATACACACAGACACACACACGTCCCAGATTTGGACATCATATAGGATGTCAAGTGGTAGAGAGTTGTTCTACCACTGAAGTTTTTCTCCTGCTACAAGATCTTCCTTCATCACAGTATGGAATTACTGTGTAAATATGCTGTACATCAGTACTCCAGAACTGACTCATCCTGCGTAATTAAAAGAGCAATAATTCCATATAGCCCTGGTATATGCACATCTGCATATGTAAGCTCAACTTTTTTTCTTGGTTTTTGGGCCACAGTTGGTAGTCCTCAGGGCTTTATACAGCTGGTTGTGCTCAGGGACAAATCAAGGGACTATATGGGGTGCTGAGAATTAAACCTAGCTTGGTAGTGTGCAAATATTGTTCTGTCACTCTGTCACTCTGACCCCAAGTGCATTTTTTTAGATTACATATACATGAGATCATAGAGTTTTTGTCTGGCTTTTTATACTTAGCATAAGAAGGTTGAGGTTTATCTATATTGTTGCAGGTGTCATTATTTCCCTCTTTTATGTGAATTGATAATAGTCTATTTTGTATATCTATCTCTACATAAATACACTCCACATTTTCTTCACACATTCACCCATCAATAAATGCTTGGATTGTTTCCATATCTTAACTGTTATAAATAATACTATAATGAAAATGAACCTGAAAGTATTTGCTTTATGTATAAATTTTTATTTTTTAAATATATGTCAGGAATAGAATTATTGTATCATAAGAAAATAGTGTTTTAATGTTTTAAGAAATGTCCAAATTACTGCCCATAATGCCAACTTACATTCTTCTCATGTATGCTATAAAATCTCTTTATCTCTACCACTCCTACATTCCAACCAAACAAGTCTTTTTTCATTTTTTTTAAATTATTATTATTTTAAAAGTTAGACATACAATGTTTCAGTACCAATTCCACCACTAGTGCCCACCTCACTCCACCAATGTTCCCAGAGTAACTTGCATGCCACCACCCACCACCCCAGCCTGCCATCGTAACAGGCCCATTTTTGTTTGGTTGTTAAAATTCAAGTCCTATGATTTTATTGTTGTTGACTCTGGCTTGGATATTTAGTTCTGTCCTTTCTTAACACCAGAAATGTATATGAGACCCCTTTGCCCCTGTCCCCATCATTTCAAAATTGTTTTTCTCATTCTCCAATTATTTTCTTTTCTTCTCCACACTATACTCTGGGGCCTAGAGTAATCTTGACAACCCTCATTTAAATCAATGCATTTCTTCATAAAGTTATTCCATATACCACATTTAAGTGGTATCATCCTGTATTTATCTTCTTTTGCTGGATTACTTCATTTCACACAATTTCTTCCACTTTCATCCATGTTGCAGCAAATTACCAAAATAGATGTTTAATGAGATACTATCTACCATCAAAAAGTATCCTCTCAAAAATGGATAAATAAAGCAAAATTCTATTAAAAGAAATATTTGGCTCTTAGTCTTATCTCTTGAAATGGC
The DNA here is from genome assembly GCA_004027635.1 of Crocidura indochinensis. NCBI lineage: Eukaryota > Metazoa > Chordata > Mammalia > Eulipotyphla > Soricidae > Crocidura > Crocidura indochinensis. Next base: position 5,033 of record PVKC010037608.1, read on the forward strand.
AAGCAATAACTAGCATAAAGAAAGTATTATACACAAAATGGAAAAATGATACTACTTTATTTCAGTGGGGAAAAGTCATCTTTAAAGTTCATACTATATGGGACATGAAGTAATTAATGATTTTGCCATGTTGCTCTTGGAAAAAAACTTTCTGAGGATTTCTCAAAAATTTCAGAGTAAAGTAAAAAGTGAGGCAAATTTATTTCTGGATCAGACTCAAGCAAGAAAATATCTTCTCATCTATTAAGAATTGTAGTTGTGGGGCCAAATCAAATGAGGGATTTTAGTATAGTGTATAGGGAATTTGCCATGCACACAATTAATCCAGGCTCAATCCCTGGTACCCCATATAATCCATTGAGCCTACAAGGTGTGATCCCTGAGCACAGAGCCAAGAGTAAATTCTGAGCATCACCAGGTCTCATCTAAAAACAAACATTTCATTTCCCACAAAAGGGTTCACTCTGAGGACTTCAAGGGAAACTTCTCCTGGGCCTGTCTGCCTGTGTTTCTGAATCCCTGAAGGTCTCCTCAGAGGTCTAGGGAGTGCACCCACCCCAAAAAATTGTCAACTAGAGGCAGCAGAAGAGTGCGGCCGCGCACTCTTTCTAACCAATGAACCCCACCACAACACGCAGGAAAAACCACACTACAAGCATTGCAATGAGGAAACCTCGCAGGCAAACACCAGGCACAGAGAATGAAGACAAAAGCTCAGATGACCTAATAAATTCCAACAACCTGATTAATCTCTCGGATAAGGAACTTAAAATAACAATATGGAAGATGTTTGAAGAACTCATTTCCCACAAAAGGAGACCTCCAAAAAATATAGTCACAATATTCAATGACCACTTTCATTAGCAAAAAAAAAAAAAAAAGGTTTTCTGTAGACTTTTGAGAGAAATAAAACCTCTACATCAATTAGTTGATTAGTAACAAGTGTGTTTTTTTTTTTTTTTTGGTTTTTGGGCCACACCCGGTGACGCTCAGGGGTTACTCCTGGCTATGCGCTCAGAGGTCGCTCCTGGCTTGGGGGACCATGTGGGAAACCGGGGGTTCGAACCACGGTCCGTCCAAGGCAAGCACAGGCAAGGCAGGCACCTTACCTCCAGCGCCACCGCCTGGCCCCCACAAGTGTGTTTCTAAAGAAACCTTAGGACATACTAACAGAGACCTGAAGCAGAAGATTCAAAGCCAGGGCAGATAGCAAACAATGTATTTAGTGAACAGCAAATGGTCTAAACTACATAACAGAAACTATTTGGGGTGGGGGTACATACAGTAATGATCAGATGTTACTCCTAGCTCTACATTCAAGAATTACACCTAGTAGGCTCAAGGGACCATATGGGGAGCCAGGGATCAAACCTGGATCTGCCACATGCAAGGCAAACGCCCTACCTGCTGTGCAGTCACTCCTGCCCCACAATTTCATCATTTTAAAAATAAAGTCATAAGTTCCATACTTTGTGGAGTTGCAGAGTTATGTATCTTGTTTAAACCTGTATTTAACACAGTCTATTATGTGAACTGTCTTCTCTGAACCTTCTAATAAACTACACGCTGTACACTCTTTGGCCCCCAGAAACTATTTTTAAAATTATGATTTGGGCATTTTTATTATAAGAAATTGTTTATCTGTTGATGTTAGAGTTTTTTAAAAAAGATCTGGATTTTTGTTTCCAAAAATGTTCTACCATCTTATATCACATATAAATGCATCAGTAGTCACTTGCTTAACAATCGCACTAATTCAGTATAACCCTATGAATAGTTTATTACCTACAAGTGTTTTATTAAAGATTTAAGATACCTTTCCAATATGATCATCCTCAAAGCTTGACAGTAACATTTAGATTAAAAATAAAAAATTGAAGTCCACGAGGTGGGTGAGACAGTCCCAGGTACAGTGTTTCTGATCCCTTAGGCTGACGGGTCTGATGAAGTAGTGTTGTGGTGGAGAAATAATACACTAAGCAGTAAGAAAAAGTATTCATTGGAGTCAGCTCGCTTTATTCCTCATAGCCTTTCTCTACCATAAGTCTCTCTGCCATGTGCTCATTTTGCTATGTGCTGTCAATGTGCCATGTGCTTTCTCTGCAGAGTTCTCCCTTCCCTGTGGTGCATAAACCATGTGCTTTCTCTTTATCCAGCCCAAAGCCAGCATTTTTCTTCTCTTTTCAGAACCTCACCCACCAAGGTCGAGGAAGGCCCTGTAATTCAGGTGGACTTTTACAATACCAAAAGAAGAGGTTAGGGAAACAGGAAGTTGGAGAAAGGGTTACAGTAAAGTGTCTACTGTATTATCATCTCTCAAGTTTGGGCAAAAGCAATTTTGGAAAATCCTCGGTGAATAATACATTGAGCAGACTAATCATTTTTGGTGATGCTACCACTAATGCTTAGAAAAATAACTTGTAGCAAATAAATGTACTTTTAAATTAAGACCAATATAGAAGTATTTAACATTAATAAAAAATTTTCTGACACTACTTGGATGTATTATAACCATTTTCTTATATTTATGGTCTAGTAAAGGATGGATGCTAATGAAAATATTTTCTTTAAATAGGAACTTTCCTCCAGCCTTTGGAAGTTATAAAAAATAAAATTGCTTTAGATAAAAAAATTGCTTTAGATGTTATGAATTATATATTGCTCATCCTGATCTCAATCAGAATTATCATATTTACTTCACTTGAAGTAAGAAAATTTTTTTTCCATTTTGTATCAGAGCCAGTTTCTTTTTTAAAAATGAGGTTAAGAAGTAAATCAGACACTGACTCTAAAACTCTGCAGGCCATGATTTATCTAAATGAGGACAACCAAGTCAGAAGAATGGAACCATTCTTACCTATTGAGTCACCAAGACAGTCAATTCAAAGTGCTTGGAACCAAAAGCTCAATCTCTTTGAGATTCTCTTCTTTGAGACTTTTCTTAGACATTATTCTCTGCCCTTAACTTCAGCAACAGCAAAATTCATCTTACTTACTACATCAGCTGTCACAAAAAGAGAGCTTCAGAAAATAAAGGCTGTCTAATTTTAATAGAAATTTTGGGTGTGACCCAAAAACCAAAAAAAAAAAAAAAAAGTTCAGCCAGGATAAATTTATAACATCATGAAATCAAACTTTATCCAACCAAAACCTGAGGGTCAAGGTTGATGTAATTGAGGTGATTTATACTAATTAACTTAGAAAAGGTTAAAGGAAAAAATAAAGTTATTTTACGGGTATATAATAAAACTTAGGAACTGGAGAGATAGCACAGTATGTAAGGTACTTGACTTGCACAGGACTGGCACAGATTTGACACATGGCATCTTAGTGCACAGAGAGCCAGAAAGGGAACTGACCTTGGGTGTGGCCCAAAAACAAAAACAAAAACAGAACATTTCAACCAATTCTTTGAAAATTTGAAAATCCCAAGACAGTGAATGGTCAAGTTGAGTTCAAGAAGCAAACACTAACCAGGGTTTCTGAAACTATATTACACTTAGATAAAATGCTTTTGTGAGTAAAAAAGAACTTTTACAGTAAAAAAAAAAAAAAGAATATTCTCAGCAGAATATACAGACAAAGAGAGATCAACAAGAACATTAAAAATATGCATCTGATTCTACAGTATTGGGAAAGATCAAAAGAACTTTTAGTGTAAAGTTCATGTTATTTTTTTAAAGTTCATGATGTTTTTAATAGCTTTGTTTTAATGTTCTCGGGCCTGATTCCAAATAGATTCAATTCCTAAACATCTCTTTGTTCTTTATCTGAAGGGTTTAATCAAATTAATAACTGACCTTTTGAAATAAAGTTTATCCAAATTTTACCTACTCAAAATCACAACTCCTATTTGGGAAGAGATAATAGAAGCCTCCTTCTTCGAGAAGAAAAATTAGTCAAGTAAATAGACTTTCAAAAACTGACATGTTTTGCTCTTTTTAAAACAATAATCAGAGGGAGAAAAGCCTAATTAAAATATTTGATAACATCCTCAACATTTCCTCTCTAAAGTCCTTATAAGAGAGGCTATATAGGTGACTGATACAAATGAGTATTCAGAACCATCATCTTTATTCAGAGAGAGAGTAAAATATTTGATACAAAGGCAGACAGAGGGGGAGCGGGAGGGAAAGTGGGGACATGGTGGTGGGAAATGTGCACTGGTAAAGAATGTTGTACATGTATCACTAAAATATCATAAATAACTTTGTAACTGTGAAAATACAACATATTATTTATATATTATATATATTATGTAAACTCACATATTTATTTAGAAATCTAAAGAATGGGGCCCGGGAGATAGCATGGAGGTAAGGTGTTTGCCTTTCATGCAAAAGGTCATCGGTTCGAATCCCGGTGCCCCATATGGTCCCCCGTGCCTGCCAGGAGCAATTTCTGAGCATGGAGCCAGGAGTAACTCCTGAGCACTGCCGGGTGTGACCCAAAAACCAAAAAAAAAAAAAGAAGAAATCTAAAGAATAACAAAATATTTGATAGGTATATTATTACTATGCTTACACATTCAAAAATTTAATGTGTTCTAAAATAGCTAACTAGCCCACAAGTTAGTGGACTCAAGCCTTCTTGAGTTATTCCCTCTCTTTGTCTCTTGAGGCAGGCTGAATGAATACATATACAAGAAAAATTCCTACAACTCAAAGCCTCTGTTATACTTTATACTACAATAATATTTCTCAGAATATATTAGGAAAGATAAATATTTCCTCTTTTGTTTAATAGTATATCTTTTCCATGCATTCTTTTTTTTTTCAGTCAACTAAACCAGTGGTTCAATGCAAGGGCCCCAGGATGCACTGCTTCTTCTGCCGTGTGGTAATATAGACTATACCAAGTGCTGGAGGTCTCTACTGTTGCAGCATATAATGTTCCAGGAACATATGATATCAGGAATTGAACTCAGGCCAGCTACCTGCTAGGCAAGTGGCCTAAGCACTCCACTATATTTCAGTCCACATTCACTTTTTAATCATGTGTGCATACATTTCCATACTTCTTTTTTATTTTTCAGAATCACATCAAACATAATATGCACCAAATTTAAAATGCCTATATACATTTTATGTATTTATGACTACTATATACATGTTATACATGTGTGTATGCATATGTATAAATTACAGTACTATATTGGTGTATTTCAGAAATTCACAAGTCAGTTTTGAGTGACTTCCCTACCAACCCCAAAACCTACAAACAAGTTGCTATATGGATCCCTTAATACCCAGCCTATAATAAAGCACTGTGTCTGCACAGGCAGACATTTCTGGCCCCTGAAGTATCTGAGTCCCCAAGTGGCACTTCCTTTCTTGACACACCCCATGACAAGTGGACTGTGCAGTGAAGAGCTTACAAGAAGCCTCTTCAGTTGTCTCCTTGTACTGAGACACCCTAGATAAGCTAGTGAGTTTGGGCATGACAAGAAAGGTCAATAAACCAGAAACACTGCTCTGTACTCACTTAGACTCTGCTCGATTAGACAGTGACTCCTCAGGGGATATCCACTTGACCAGAACAGCACCCACAGTTAAAAACCACTTGACTTTCCCCAAAGCGTGCTATACTGAAGCCAATGACATTTATCTGGAAAGGGCACTCTTCTGCGTTATTTAGGACCCAGACAGCAAAGTAACCAGGATCTGTTTTGAGAGTTCAAACAGGCAACTCTCACAAGAAGGACAAAACTTGATTATTTTCTGGATGAGACTAAAAACACAGTTTTTCTTATACGGCATTTATTTTTAATTATCTTTATTTTAACACCATGATTACAGATATGATTGTAGTTGTATGATTTCAGTATGTAAAGAGCACCCCCCCTTCACAGTGCAACATTCCCACCACCAATGTCCCAAATCTCCCTCCTCTCCACCCCACCCACACCTGTACTCAAAACAAGCTTTCTACTTCCCTTATACGACATTTAATAGGAAACAAGGATGACTTTTTCTGAACATGGTCAGAGTTAAAATGCAAGCATTAATGAAGAGCATCATCAGAAATTAGTAGACACAACGAAACTCAAATATATCCAGGTAATTACAGTTGACTTCTGTTGTATAATGCCTCACAGTCCAGGCAAAGCCTGTTGAGAATTACATACAATGTTCACAAGTGATACAGTAATGAATCTAATTTCTGAAAGATATGTAAAGAATTTGCCTTCCACCTGGGGCTGAGCAGGAATGACGAGCTTGACAGTGGATTTTCTCGGGCCAGATTTAATAGGGAACAGACAGGATAGAGAGACCAGGGTCGTCTTTTGGGAAATCCAGCCAAAGTCTAAGAGAAACTGTCAGAAGTAAATGGCAAAAGAAGCAGCCACGAGCACCAGTCAACCAAATAACTAATCAACCACCAACCACCAACTAACTCCGCACTCCAGCTGGACGTTCTTATCCCCCTCACCTCTGTAACTGTTTCCCAAATAGTTAATAGAGATCTTTATTAGAGAGATTTCTCCACACTTATAGGGATAGACCCCTTTATATGGATAGTCATCTAAGAAGATAGAAGTCAAAACATTTCTTTTCTATCTTGTGAATGGCATACAGCATTAAGCAATTAAGTTCTAGTTTAGTGTTAATTTGGTTAGGCAAGGGATGCCCAGATAACTGGAAAAACATTTTCCTGGGTGTCTGAAAGGGTCCTTCTGAAAAATATGAGCATTTAATTTCAAAAGACAATCTGGAATATAATCTGGAATATAATCCTCAACAATGCGAGTATTCATCAGCAACTTATGGAGAATCTAAATAGAACAAAAGGCAGAAGAAAGGAGGATTTTTCTCTTTTACCTGAGTGAGATGTCTATGTTTTACCAGCAGACATTAACACTGATATCAGACCTTCACACTTAGATCTCCTTGTTCTTATACTCAGACTGAATTACACCATTAGTTTTTCTGTATCTCCAGCATGCAGTCAAAAGATTATAGAATTTCTCAGTCTCCCATGAGAGTCAACAACTAGAATGCAATTCTTCTTATAAATATCTGTCTACATATTAGTTTTCTGTAGAACCCAAAGACACATACTGTTAAACATATTAAATGATATTGAATAACAACTAGAGAAGTATGCTTCATTTTAGCACTATTCAAATTAATTTAACTCATTGGACTGTTTCATTATGAAAAATGTGGGGCAAATGTGTACAAGATCACTAGCACAAATGCCACGAACTCAAGATCAGCAAGTTAAAATCATCCTAGCATAAATTTTTCACATTTTTTAAGGAAAGGGAGAGAAAACAAAAGTTATTTACAAATAAGTTTTTTTTTTGTCCCCAGATTCACAATATAGACCCGGCAAGGGTCTGGGTTGAGGTGTATATGGGGTGCATTTACTGTTCCTCCTCTTTCTATACAGTGTAAAGAACACAGCCTGTGATAAGAATTGGGAGGCCTTATTTTTTCTTTTCTATTTTTATTTTTTCTTTAACTTCTTTTTTAAACACCCCCTTCACTAATGCAACTTTCCCGCCAACATTGTCCCAAAACTCCCTCCCTCCCAACCCACCCCCACCTGTACTCCACACAGGCTTTTCAGTTCCCTCATTCTGAGGATTGTTACAAAAATGACTTATATTTTCCTTAAAACCCATAGATGAGTGAGACTATTCTGCATCTATCTCTCTCCCTCTGACGTATTTCACTCAGCATAATAGATTCCATGTACATCCATGTATATGAAAATTTCATGACTTCATCTCTCCTGACAGCTGCATAATATTCCATTGTGTATATGTACCACAGTTTCTTTAGCCACTCGTCTGTTGAAGGGCATCTTGATTGCTTCCAGTGCCTGGCTATTATGAATAGTGCTGCAATAAATATCGGTGTGAGGAAGGGGTTTTTGTATTGTATTCTTGTGTTCTTAGGATATATCCCTAG
>PVKC010037609.1:0-12948 GCA_004027635.1 Crocidura indochinensis
GCCTTTTTTACTGTATTCCTTTAAAAGAAACACCCACTTTTGAGGCTAACTTAAACTAATATGCACATACATGGAAATGTAAAGAATACTGTGCCTTCGATATTCAAGAAGATATATAAAGTTCTATGGCTTTAGAATTCTTTATATGCTGCTAGGAAATATGTATCACAATCTGGGGACTGAGGGACAAAGTAACTATGCATGGGTTCTGTTTTATTTTTCTTAATATTCTTTGGCTGAAAATTCAATATTAAGACATCAGCAAGGGGACTTATGTGAATTCTGTTTATGGGTGATTGTCCTTCCACTGTAACTTTACTTTGTCCTCTCTCTTTGCATCTTTGTTCTCAAAATTAAAAATAAATTAAAAAAAAAAGATAACCACTTGGCATCTAGTCTCTTTAACATGCTGCCACTGTGGTTTGTTAGGCTACATCCAAGTGTGAGTGTGTGAGCCCATGGGCAATGGGACAGCCTGGATCAGGACGTCAGTCCAAGATAGGATTCTCACTATGTTTTTAGTTGTGTGATATCAGTTCGGACATTTGATTTTGTGTATCACCTACAAGGTGTGTGGAGCAGTACCCATTAGGTAGTGGAAGTGTAAAATGAGACTAAGTGAAATGTATACTACAGCTACCATATAGTGCTCAATACAAAACTAATCTACAGTTAGGCAGGGTGATGATATTGGTTTGGTACAGGAATCATCAGTAATGAAGCAATAGTTATATCTTTTTTTTTTTTTTTTTTTTTGGTTTTTGGGCCACACCCAGTAACGCTCAGGGGTTACTCCTGGCTATGCGCTCAGAAGTCGCCCCTGGCTGGCCTGGGGGACCATATGGGGCACGGGGGATCAAACCGCGGTCTGTCCAAGGCTAGCGCGGTAAGGCAGGCACCTTACCTTCAGCGTCACCGCCCGGCCCCAGTTATATCTTTTTTAACTCTGTGTCTCTCAAAGTTATATAGCTGAAAAAAATAAAATATAAACAACTCTCAGGTATGGTAGTGTGATTTTGTTATTAGAAAATTTGAATTCTTTAAGTTCTTTTTCAGTACTAGAGTGATTAGTCAATCAACAAATATTATGCTGGCCTACTATATGCTAATAAGTTTCTGCAACAAAAGATCAACTTAGGAGCCAGAGTGATAACACAGTGGTAGGGTATTGACCTTGAATGTGCCCAACCCCGTTTGATCCCTGGCATCCCATATGGTGGTCCCTGAGCCCGCTATGAATGTTTCCTGAACACAGAGCAAGGAGCAACTCTTGAGCACTACTGGTGTGATTGAATTTAATAAAAAATTTAATTAATATTATAAATAATTGTTATTTTATCATTTATAATAAATTGCATATTACTATATATTAATCATACAATATTATATATTATATGTCAAATAATATATTTTATATTACTGTAGAATGAATAATATGTTATTATAATTACTAAAGTTGTATGTTAATATTATTTATATTAAAATTGTCCATAAACCAAAAAAACGTTATTTTAGAATGATTCACCATTTCAATGTCTGAATATGTAACTTGCTCAGAGATGCAGAAAAACAAGCTGATAACAAAATAACGTTTTCATCACAAATGAAAAATAGGGACTTAAGTAATCTTATAATCAGGACATCTTGAGTGAGTAGTTTTTTGGTTTTGGACCTCACCTAGTGACACTCAGGGGTTACTCCTGGCTGTATGCTCAGAAATCGCTCTTGGCTTGGGGGATGATATGGGATGCTGGGGGATTGAACCATGGTCCGTCCTAGGTTAGTGCTTGCAAGGCAAACGCCTTACTGCTAGCGCCACTGCTCTGGCTTCTTGTGTGAGTAGTTTAATAAAAAATTATCTTTTGGGCCAGAGTTAGCACTGAGGGTAAGGTACTTGCTGGCATGGAGTGACCCCAGTTTGATCTCAGACACCAGAAGCAAAACATGGAAACTTAGCTTGGGGTCACACATCTCTGAACAAGCAAAAAACTCCAATTTAATAAATGATCAGCTAAACCAGATAATGTGATATTCCAGCTTAATGATAATCCCCACAGCACACTATGTTGAATGAAATTAAAGCTGCTCATTAGCAAGAGGTGACTTAAGAAATCCTATTGTTGTCGAGATATTGAAATCAGCTCCACATGGCTTTGGCAGCAAGTACTGTACAAATTGCTCTTAATATTCTGGATTTTGAGGGAATGAATAAAAACAACTTTCACATGGCAGTTGGTTTCTAAATTATCTTGAGATTCTGAATAAACTTGAATTAACCCATATCTTGCTCACTTCTAATCAAGTGATTTTTCTTTCCAGTTTGTAAAGCATATAGCAGTCTATAGAATAAGAAAAATACCTTTTATATCCCACTGAAAGTAGACAAGAGAAGCTAAAAGATAAGGAGGGCTACTCTTTCTGAGTCAGGGTGATGACAGGAGTAGGGGTGGTGGGGGTGGAGTGGGAAATGTTCAAGAGCCCATTTCTCTCAGGCAGCCTGGAAAGCTGTGGAACCAGACTCAGGGTTGGGATCCTGAGTAGGGGTGTAGGCCTTGACCAGAGTGAAATCCAAGCAGAGAGACTAAGCTCTGAAAGGCAGACTGACATTTCCCCAAGTGGGAGCAACAAACCTCTTCACTAAATGTCACAAATGTCAGAATTGAGCTTACAGCATGGTCTCATGTGCTGTGCTCAGGGGTCAGGGAGGAGATGTCTTTCCTAAACATGGCCCAGGGACAGTGTGGGGATGTGAGGAAACAGATCTGGAGACAGTGTCCTTCCCACTCAGAAAGCAGCACATGGAACAACTCCACTGATCCAAATCCCACAAGTCCCAGAGCACATGAGGCACCGGCCAGAGGATCCCCACTGCACAACTCTGACAGCCATGGAAGCTTCCATGTGAGTCCTTGGTGGAGACTGTGAGAGCATCACCTCCTTTTCTATGACACCTGGGGTTCACTGTACTGTTTAAGCGCTGAACAATTATCTCCCCAACAGAGGATCATTCAACCAATGGGTGAACTGACAACTGATTTGGTGGAAGAACCTAGATCTCCCTGCAAAGTAGAATGGGAAGGCAGATGGGGCTGAATTGACCCTGTACAGAGTGTGAGAGGAGCAGTGGGAAGGCATCCAGTCAGGAGGAAAGCTGGCACCAGAACTTGTGTCTACACACCAACTGTGGGTGAGAGAAAGGTGGTGATTGATGCCGCTATGAAATAGACCCCTGTGAGGACAAGTAAGCTCTGGGATTACAAGTTGATTTTTTTTCTGACCCCATGCAGCAGCACTCCAGGCTATTCCTGGCAGGCTCAGAGGACCAAATGGAATGCTGGGGGATTAAACCCAGTCTGGCTGCATGTGAGGCAAATGCCCTCCCTACTGTGCTATCACTCTTACCCAACAAATAAATTCATTTGTGGGCCCCATGTTCATATTGCTAAGTTATGTTTATGCTCAAATTTGTGTTCAGCAATATGAGTCAAAATCAGTATTCATTAGGTTGAAACTGCACTTTCCAAACAAGTGGAAGTAGAGATCAACAGATGTGAATACATTAAACTGAGAAGCTTCTGCACCTCAAAAGAAATAGTGCCCAGGAAACAAGAGTCACCCACCGAGTGGGAGAAATTATTCACCCAACACCCATCAGATAAGGGGCTAATATCCAAAATATATAGGGCACTGACAGAAATTTACAAGAAAAAAAACATCTAATCCCATCAAAAAATGGGGAGAAGAAATGAACAAACACTTTGATAAAAAAGAAATACAAATGGCCAAACGACACATGAAAAAGTGCTCCTTGTCACTAATCATCAGGGAGATGCAAATCAAAACAACAATGAGATACCACCTCACACCACAGAGATTGGCACACATCACAAAGAATGAGAACAATCAGTGCTGGTGGGGATGTGAAGAGAAAGGAACTCTTATCGACTGCTGGTGGGAATGCAGTCTAGTCCAACCTCTATGGAAAGCGATATGGAGATTCCTCCAAGAACTGGAAATTGAGCTTCCATTTGACCCAGCTATTCCACTCCTAGGGATATACCCTAAGAACATAAGAATACAACACAAAAACCCTTTCCTCACACCTATATTTATTGCAGCACTATTCACAACAGCTAGGCTCTGGAAACAACCAAGATGTCCTTCAACAGACGAATGGCTAAAGAAACTGTGGTACATATACACAATGGAATATTATGCAGCCGTCAGGAGAGATGAAGTCATGAAATTTTCCTATATATGAATGTACATGGAATCTATCATGCTGAGTGAAATAAGTCAGAGGGAGAGAGAGACACAGAATAGTCTCACTCATCTATGGGCTTTAAGAGAAATAAAAGCCATTTTTGCAACAATCCTCAGAGACAATGAGAGGAGGGCTGGAACTTCCAGCTCACTTCATGAAGCTCACCACAAAGAGTGGTGAGTGCAGTTATAGAAGTAACTACACAGAGAACTACCATAATCATGTGAATGAATTAGGGAACTTGAAAGCCTGTCTGGAGTACAGGTGGGGGTCGGGTGGGATGGAGGGAGATTTGGGGCATTGGTGGTGGGAATGTTGCACTGGTGAAGGGGGTGTTCTTTACATGACTGAAACCTAATCACAATCATATATGTAATCAAGATGTTTAAATAAAACAAAGAAAAAAGAGAGGAAAAAAGTTTATATTATTGAAAATTCCTTCCAATAAATGTTTATGTTACATGTGATGTAAGCATTAAGTTACACTGGGGCTAATCCTAGTTTATAGATTTAGAAGAGACAATTCCTTTTTAGAGAACATTTAAAAGAGGGAAGATCAACAGCGGAAGAGGCGAATGGTGGGAGAGTAAACCTGTAATTAGTAGGCAGGTAACAATGGGGACAAGTGAGGGCTCCTATGGAAATACCAGGGGAGGGCATGAAGACATAATTAAACATAAGGATACAATATTCTTTTTATATACTTCAACACATCATAATAGCCTCTTTTCCCATAATAATGCTTTTACATTTAGGGCCTGGTGCAATTACCCAAGTAGTAGATCACACCCATTTTCCAGTACCACTGGCCACTTAAATTTTTTAGATTTAAATTAAGGAGACTAGCAGCAATATTCAAAAGTAGAGCAGTATCTCAAGTCAAAGAAACTAAGAAGATATGTGTGCAGCCCCAATAAATCACTTTTTTATGCAACGTTACCATTTCCATCTCATACCAGATTCCAGGGAGATCAACTCTCAGACTTTAACACTCCACTTATCATTAATAAATCCATTGCCAAATATATGCTTTTATTTACCTAAATACAAAGGTATTTAAAGACTTTTTTCTCCAGAAAATAGATGCACTCTATGTCCCCAAAGAACCCAAAGTCATAAGGGAATACATGTGATATTGGAACAAGTCTGTTTTAAAGAAAATTTTCAGTTCATTTAAGGTAAAATAGAATAAAAAACATTGGTGTGTAAAAGGAACAACATTGTTATTAAAGAAATACATTTCTCCTACACCCACATATAATATCAAAATAGAAGACAATCAATAAAAGCAAGAAGCTCACTTTGGAAGACAAACACTAGCTTCTTGCCCTGATAGCTTTTAACTTTTGTTTTGGGGCCACAGCCAGCTGTGCTCAGAGGACTATGTTATGGTGCTGAGGATTTGATATGGGTTGGGATTGTGTGAAAGTTCCTTACTATCTTTCTGGCCCTAGCATTCTGCTTTTGTAATGATAAAAAAGATTTTATTTTGTGGGATCTGAGCCATGTCTTCTCTATTCTAGTTTCTGTAAATGAGTTTCGTTCTCTTTATTCCACCACAGAAAACTGCATAACTTCTTGCTGTGACTTGGCAGATTTTAATTGCTCGTGGGGATAAATTTTTAATATTTGCATTTATAATTGAAAAGAAATCAGGACTGGAGGACTAGAATGATCTTACAACAGGGAGGACATTTGCCTTGCACGTGGCCAACCTAGGTGTGATCCCCTGCACCCTGAGTCTACCAGGAGTTATGTTCTGAGCACTGCCAAATATAGGCTCATCCCCCCAAATAAGGAAATTAGGACCAATTTGATAAAACTTGGGTGACTAGTATTTATTGTTATTTGGAAGTTTAGGAACATATAATTTTACATCAAATATAAAATTTGCTTAATACAGTTTACTTCAACTTTACTTGGACTTATCTTTCATTTTTACTAAGGTTGCCCTGCAGTATAACATGTTAGTTTTAGGTATGCATCACTAAAAATAGCACACACATGCTATGTTGATGCCAGTATGAATCAATGTAGTTTACATGTGGATTTGGCTTAACACAAGTCATTGTGTCAACAAGTCAAATGCATGTCTCTAACGTAGACAGCTGATTCTGAATGGTCATGCCATTTGATAAGAGAATGGGTTCACAGTAGGTTATGTGAAGTTTGTAACAGTCCCGTTAAAGTGAAATCCCCCAGTATCGATCCTATCTTTGGCATCCCTACAATGGCACAAGGCTGAACTTCAACAAATGATTCTGGAACAAATGAATTGACAGACCATATTCCTTTTTATAAAAGTAAAGGTAGAGCAAAGTTTACCCTCACCAACGGTAATTTGCCAAGGAATTGCAAAACCTTTCTATCTGGCCTGCTAGCTTGATATATTTTAAGTGCTCTGACCCATTCCATCTATGCCAGTTTTTAAACGGTCTGCAAGGTCATTTAAAGGTATAATGTTAAAAGTAACTTGTGGCCACTCTTCTAGTTTATGTTCTCCTGAGCACACATCTCCTGTCTCCCTTGCTTGTCTTTGTATTTCTTTGCTGTCTGTTTCCACTCTGGGATAGCCCATGTTATCTTTGGAATACAGAGTTCCTCTTTATTCTCATATCTAAGTAAGTTTAAATAAAAACTATCTTGCTTCCAAAAAATAATTTGTGTAAGACATTATTCTTTTTTTTTTCTTTCTCTCTTATTTTTAATTCTTTCTTTTTTGTGTGGTGGCAGTGGTAGTGGTGATGGTGGTGGTGGTGGTGGTGGTGGGCAGACATTATTCTAAATTTTGTATTTATATTGAATTATTTAATCCCCCCAAAATTTTGTTTTGCTTTGGGGCCACACTCAGCTGTGCTCAGGGATACTCCTGATAGTGCATAGGAAACTATTTGTAGTGCTAGGGATAGACCCAGGCCTCCTTTCTTTAATACCAGACTTACTCCATTGTACTATTCCTCTAGCCCTCAGAATAGTTTCATGATTGAACAGATGCAAAGCTGGTCCTAGTTGCTAAATAACCAGATCATGCTCTGCTATTTGATAATAATACACAACAAAGATAATTAGGTGTAAAACATGTGTGTTATCAGTCATCCACTGTGCCAAATGACATCAACTCTGCTTCTAAATAGAAATGCAAAAATTCTTTGTGTATAAGTTTGGTGTGTTTGTTGGTCTCTCTTGTCTTAAAGTAGACCTTTCAGTTTTTCCTTTAAGGCTGGTTTTGCATCTGTGAAGTTTTTGAGTTGTTGCTTATCTGTGAAGCTATGTATCCTTCCTTCAAGCCTAAACGTGAGTTGAGCTGGGTGCAATATTATAGGTGAAGCCTCCATTTCATTCAGTCTTGTCACAATACCCCACCCTGTCTTCTGGCCTTGAGAGTTTCTTGTGACGGTCTGCTGTAAATCTTATGGATGCTCCTTTGAATGTAATCTCCCTTTTTTTTGGGGGGGGGGTGTCACACCAAGCAGTGCTCAAGGGTTACTCCTGGCTCTATGCTCAGAAATCGCCCCTGGCAGGCACAGGGGACCATATGGGATGCCGGGATTCGAACCACCGTCCTTCTGCATGAAGGCAAACACCTTACTTCCATGCTATCTCTCCGGCCCCATAATTTCCCTTTTTGATCTTGCTGCTTTCAGTATTCTACCTCTATCTGTAGGATTCATCATTGTGAATAGGATGTGTCTTTTCTTTGGGTCTCTTTTAGCTGGTACTCTTTAGGCATGCAGGATTTAATTGCATGCAGTCTTTAGCTCTGTGAGTTCTTCTGCAATGATGTCTTTGACTGTTGATTCTTCCTGTGGATCCCCTTCCTGGACCTCTGGGACTCCAATAATTCTTATGTTGTTTCTTTTGAGTCTATCAAAGACTTCTATTTTCATCTGTTCTCATTCTTTGAGTACTCTTTCCATTACATGATCATTTGCCTTAAGGTTCTTTTCCAGTCTCTTCTGCTGTATGGAGTTGTTCTGCATTTGATCTTCCAATTCACTGATTCTGTCCTCGGCTGTTGTAACTCTACTGCAGAGGCTCTCCATCAATTGAACTACTGTGTTTTTCAGATCTGTTATTTTATTTGGAGTTTTCTGATTTCTGTCATTGAGTTCCGTTCAGCTAGAGCTATACTTTCTTTGATTTCCACGAAGATTCTTCATATTTCTATTCTAAACTTCTTATCAGATGGTTTGCATTTTTGGTATCATCAGAGCTATCATCTTTATTCTCTGTGCAGGTGTTTGCCTGTGAGGTTTCCTCATTGTCATACTTGTAGTGTGATTTTTTTTTTCTGCGTGTAATGATGGGGTTCATTCCTTAGAAAGAGTGCATGGCCTTGAAGTGAAGCAGAGCGGCCATGCTCTTCTGGAGCCTCTAGGAGAGTGATTTTGCTGGGCCCTTCTCGACCCATTCAGGAGAAGTTCAGGTCACAGGACAGTAGAAAAACACGCACAGGTGACACTCATAGTCTCTCCCAATTGGTAATCACTCAGTAGGGGCAGATTCCTCCGGCCTGATGTCACAGACAGGGGAGCTGCCTTTCTGCAAGTTACCTCTATATCTGGTTTTCACTCTGGGACTCAGTGCCCCTGAGTCCAAGCAACTCTAGGAGAGCGATTTTTCTGGGCCCTCTTGACCCACTCAGGAGAAGTTCATGACACAGGACAGTAGAGAAACATGCACCAGAAATGCATAAATTCAGCCATTCTGGACCTTCTCAACTCTCCTGTGTCCTGGACCTTGGTCTTCTCTGTCCATCATTCCCATCTATCTTCTTTAGAGTTGAGCTGCCCAGTCCATAGAGGGTGGAGCTGGAAGAGCATGGTCATTTTGTTTTGTGGCTGTGTGCATCTTCTATTAAATGAACCCCACCATAACATGTCAGAAAAAAAACCACACTAAAAGTGTGACAATGGAGAAACAGCAAAGGCCAACACCATGCATAGAGAATGAAGATGGCAGCTCTAATGACCTGAAAAGTGCCAACAACCTAGCTAGTCTCTCAGATAAGGAGTTTAGAGAAGAAATGAGAGAGGATGTTCATAGAAGTCAAAGAAAACATAGATAAATAGAGCTGAACAAACCGCAAAGAGAGAAACCAGAAAATTCCAAACAAAAATAACAGGCTTGAAAAACTCGGTTGATGAAATGAAAAACTCAATGAAAAGAATCTCCAAGAGAATAACAGCAACTGAGGGCAGAATCAGTGAACTGAAAAATGAGATGCATAACAACTCCAAACAGTAGAAAAGATTGGAAAAGAACCTTGAAGTAAATGATTAGACAATGGAAAAATACTCAAAGAATGTGAACAGATGAAAATAGATAAATGTCTTTGATAAATTCAACACAAACAACATAAGAATCATTGGAGTTCCAAAGACCTAGGAAGAAAATCCCTTGGTAGAATTAATAGTCAAGGACATCATTACAGAGAAACTCCTAGAGCTAAAGACTGTAAGCAACCAAAATCTGCAAAGCTGAGGAGTATCAGATAAAAGATATCTGAAGAAAAGCACCCCAAGACACATCCTAGTCATAATGACAAATCCCACAAAATAGGTATACAATACTGAAAGCAGCAAGATCAAAGAGAGAAATTACATTCAAAGGAGTATCCTTAAGATTTATAGGGGCCGGGCGTTGGCGCTGGAGGTAAGGTGCCTGCCTTGCCTGCGCTAACCTAGGACAGACCGCGGTTCGATCCCCTGGTTCCCCATGTGGTCCCCCGTGCCTGCCAGGAGCGACTTCTGAGCGAATAGCCAGGAGTAACCCCCTGAGCGTCACCAGGTGTGGCCCAAAAAAACCAACTCCCATTGTTGATAAAAACTCTCAGCAAGATGGGAATGAAAGGAACCTTTCTCAATATAGTTAGGGTCATCTACCACAAGCCAATGGCAAATATTATCCTCAATGGAGACAAACTAAAAGCCTTTCCTCTAAATTATGGTTCAAGACAAGGCTGTTCTCTCTCACCACTCCTATTCAACATAGTACGGAAAGAACTTGCTATAGCGATCAGGCAAAAGAAAAAGATATCAAGGGAATCCAGATAGGAAAGGAAGAAGTCAAGCTCTCACTGTTTGCAGATGACATGATACTCTACTTAGAAAACCCTAAAGACTCTACCAAAAAGCTTCTAGAAATAATAGATTTATATAGCAATGTGACAGTCTACAAAATTAACACACTGAAATCAATGGCATTTTTATACACCAATAATTATAGAGAAGAAATGGACATTAAGAAAATAACCCCATTCACATTAGTGCCACACAAACTCAAATATCTTGGAGTCAAATTGACCAAAGATGCGCAGGACCTATAAACAGAATACTATAAGAAATAAGAGAGGACACACGGAAATGGAAACACATACCCTGCTCATGGATTGGCAGGGCTAACATCATTAAAATGGCAACACACCCCAAAGCATTTAATGTGATCCCTCTAAAGATACCTATGACATTCTTCAAAGAAGTGGATCAAACACTTCTGAAATTTATTTGGAACAATAAACATTCTCCAATAGCTAAAGCACTCCTTGGGAAAAGGTATATGGAAGGCATTACTTTCCCCAACTTTAAACTGTATTATAGAGCAATAGTTATCAAATGAACACAGTTCATCAGTTATCTGATGAATACAGATGCAAAGATCCTCAACAAAATTCTGGCAAATAGGATCCAATGCTTCATCAAGAATATCATACACCACAACTAAGTAAGCTTCATTCCAGGAATGCAAGGACGGTTTAACAAACATGAATTAATCAACATAATATGCTATATTAACAAAATAAAAATAAAAACCATATGATCATATCAATAGATGCAGAGAAAGCATTCAATAAGGTCCAACACCAATTCTTGATAAAAAAAACTCTCATCAAGGTGGGAATGGAAGGAACTTTTCTCAATATAGTCAAAGCCATCTACCACAACCCAATAGCAAATATTATTCTCAATGAAGATAAACTAAAAGCCTTTCCTCTAAAATCTGCTACAAGACAATGCTGCCCTCTCTCACTACTCCTATTTAGCAAAGTACTGGAATTTCTTACCATAGCACTTATGAAAGAAAAAGATATCAAGGGCATCCAGATAAGAAAGGAAGAAGTTAAGCTTTTATTGTTTGCAGATGACATGATACTATATTTAGACAACCATAAAAACTCTACCAAAAAGCTTCTAAATTTTTGTGGCAAAGTGGCAGGCTACAAAAGTAACATGCAAAAATGGCCTTGTATAACAATGATGATAGAGAAGAAATAGACATTAAATAACATTCCCACTCAATTAGTGTCACACAAAAACCTTGGGTATTCTTTTTTTTTTTGGGGGGGGGGTCACACCCGGCAGTGCTCAGGGGTTAGTTACTCCTGGCTCCATGCTCAGAAATTGCTCCTGGCAGGCATGGGGGATCATATGGGGCACCGGGATTTCAACCAATGACCTTTTTTTTTTTCTTATGGAGTCATTTATTCCTGATTTGATTAGGATACAGTTGGTTGCAAGAAACAGAAAACGAGGCTTTGGCTTTGGTCAATAGGATTTCATTTTTCTCTCAGAACAAACGGTCTGGAGGTCAGCTGCTGCTGGCTTTGCTTCAGAATCTTTTATTTTTTTATTTTTTAATTTTTAATTATGAGAACAAAGATACAAAGAAAGAGGGTAAGGTAAGGTTACAGTGGAAGGATAGTCACCCATAGGCAGAGGAAAGGCTGAGCGCATCGCTGCTGTTGTTTTTTTTAAGGTCTCTGGGTGCCCAAGGAAGCTGGTCTCCGGATAAGCCTTGGTCTTAGCAGTGCCTTGGTCTTAGCAGCTCGTTGGAAGAGGCAGAAGCTGGTCCCCAGAGGTGCTTTGGTCTTAGTGGCTCAGGGCTTCCTCGATGTAGCAGCTCAGCGGCAAAGAGGCTGGGAAAGGCCGAGCGCATGCCTGCTGGTATTTCTTACAACGTACTGAAATGGAATTCAAGGGTTATAAGGTGAGCGCAGCCGCGGAGCGAAGCGGAGCAGCCGCGCTTTTTGGTTGTGGGTCTTGGAGCGTTTGCAGTCTTAGATGTTTGTTGGCCAGGTCAGCAGAGAAGAAACAGAAAGGAGCAGGCCACATGGTTGGCGTCTTTAAAAGTCTCTGGGCTCCCAATCACCAGGCAGGTTTGGCCCCTCATGTGTTGGGCGGGTCCTTCTTATCGAGGGTGGGTCCCAGGGCATTTGCAGTCTTAGATGTTTGTTGGCCAGGTCAGCAGAGAAGAAACAGAAAGCTTGAACCAATGACCTTTTGCAT
Organism: Crocidura indochinensis; assembly: GCA_004027635.1. NCBI lineage: Eukaryota > Metazoa > Chordata > Mammalia > Eulipotyphla > Soricidae > Crocidura > Crocidura indochinensis. The sequence goes on from PVKC010037609.1 coordinate 12,550, forward strand.
GAAAGGCAAACGCCTTACCTCCATGCTATCTCTCGGGCCCCGGGTATTCTTTTTTCTTTTTTTTAACCAAAGTTTCTAAGTTTTATAACTGTTAACACTCTAAGGAGAAATCAACCATTAAATTTCTCTGGAAAACTAAAGAAGCTGTTAAGATGTGTAATCTTCACATGCTCACTAAATTGAATATTCCACCATTGTGGCAAAAATACAAGATCCTTAGCCATCTTCCTGCACCTTAATTTTGTATATCTTTTGCCAGTATGAAGCTGAGTGCTGGATAGCTCAATTCATGGAAAGGCATGGACTTAGATTAACTTAGAAAATGGAAAAAGTTGATCTCTTCTCTCAGCATTCTGCATTTTCTTTTCTTTTCTCCTCTCCCTCCTCCTCCTCCTCCTC
>PVKC010037610.1:0-12925 GCA_004027635.1 Crocidura indochinensis
AAAAAAAAAAAAAAAAAAAAAGAAAAAGAAAAAGAAAAAGAATTAAAGTAAAAAAGCCCTGAAAAGTATATTGAATTAGACTGATGGAAGAGCATCAATAAAAAAATGTAATAACAAGATCCATCTCAGATAATTCTATAATGGTAAATGAAAACAATAATTCTGACATGCTGAAAGAAATTGATTTCCAACAAAATTCTAAAATAATTTGCAAATAAAACTAAAATAAGGTAATAAGGCAATAAGTCATATGCTAGTCTAATTTGAATTTTATATTATAAGATTTTTTCATTATATACATTTTTTCAAGTGTATTGAGATAATTTGTGATGCTTTATCTAGCCTTTTCATTTCTAATCTGTGTCAAATTATTAATTGGTCAATAAATGTTCAACTTTCAATTGTTAGGAATTGTATCCATTATGAAGGCATGCTTATCATTTAATATTTTGGGGAGGGCATACCCGGTGATGCTCAGGGGTAATTCCTGGCCATGTGCTTAGAAATTGCTCCTGATTTAGGAGACCATATGGGATCCCAGGGATCAAATTGAGGTCCATCCTGGGTCTGCCACATGTAAGGCAAGCACCCTACCACTGTGCTACCACTTCGGCTTCTGCTTATCATCTAATATTAACTATATTTGTCACTGTATATACTCGAGTATAAGCCAACCCTGTATAAGCCAACTGCCCTAATTTTACCCTAAAAATTGGGGAAACTTAGTGACTCGAGTATAAGCCAAGGTGGAAAATGCAGCAGCCACTGGTAAATTTAAAAAATGAAAATATATATCCAAAACAATTATGATAATTGAATAATCAGTGAGTTAAATGCTTTTCAATATTTATTGCTAAAGAAAAACAGTAAACTAGCAACAACAACTTTAAAACTTTAAATAAAGTGCAGAAAACAGTAGTTTAACAGGTAATCTAGCTAAATCACAAAGGTTAAAATCCTTCAAAACTGGATTTCTCCTCATCATCATCTGTATGTCCAAATAGCTTCAGCTGTATCTGATGTGAGGTTATCATCTTAGGCATTGTCACTGAGTTCACAGATACCATCATCACTGCTGTCGGTCTCATACAAAGTGCAGAACATTGTGGTTAAATAGTTCAGTGGCATCCAGGTCAGGTTAGCCGATTGCCTCTTCAGCTCAGCAATGATTTGTGGACTGAGCTGAAGCACCGCCCCCTCCAGTAGACGGCAGAAGACGACTGGAGACTATATGCATAACCTGTGTGACCCGTGTATATGCCGAATTCGGGTTTTTTGGCACAAATGCTCAAGTATACACAGTACCCCATATATCACATATACAATTTAAAATGAGTCCAGTTCATCACAGATGAGCCCAAAATTAGAAAGAATTTAATAAAATTATTATACATTTGAAAAGAATAATTTCATAAGAGCACACATATGAAAATAAGCTAGTATTAAGACTATATTTAGAGATCAGGATAATCCTACCCCAAAAGAAAGCAATTGAGATGGGGAGAAAGTATAAAATAAAATGCACACCAAATCACCAAACTTATATAGGCGTATGCTAATATTAGTAAAAAAGAAGAAAAAAGATCGATCGAGAGATAGATATACTTAAAAATATAATGGTACTATTTTATTCTCATGACTTATAAAAATAAGGTAGCAAAGTAAAGCTACTAAAGAGAGATTTGGGAGATAAGTACACTCATAAGTCAATGTGAGTTTGCTTCATCACATGTGTTTTTCAGTCACTGGTTCATAAACTGGTGCCAATTTGTATGTGTATAAAAGAAAAAAACTGACTACTGAATTTTACCATAAGATCGATGCATTTAATCAGCATACTTTTCTATAACACAATTGAACAAATTTCTGGTCACTCACTCCTCAGTTGCATTTTGAGGAACATAAGTAAAAAAATTTATGTAAAACCTTGAGAATAAAAAAAAAAAAAAAGAAACAAACCTTGAGAATCACCAAAGTTCACTTGCCCTTTTTATTATCAAGCATAAAAGCAAGCAGGGGCATTAACTTATGTGATAGAGAATATACTTAGCATAATGGATATTCTGGATTTTAACTTTTGCTTCAGTAAAAATGGGAGGCCTCTTTGGCTCCCAAATACTGCAGGTCAAGCACTGAGTTGTCAGGCACACACCTCAGCCAATGGGTGTGGCCGCTATAAAGAAATTGGAGATAAATAGCTGGTAATAATGCAGTAGTATATGCAGAATTATATTTACTGTTCCTAGGATAGAGAGATAGCACTGGAGATAAGGTTCCTGCATTGTGTGTGACTGACCCGGATTTGATGTTTTAGACTACATAGATACACAATCCCTTGAGTGCTGCCAGGAGTGGGCCCTATAATCTGTACTCACAAATTGAGTACTATTTCTAGTTAATCTCCATTAGCATTATTTATTTTATATATTGTTGTGGCCACCAGAATATATGTAAATGTAAAATATTTCAATCTACTACTCAAGTACTTGTATCTCCATTCTTTTTAACATATAATCATAATGCTAAAGAATCATTTTAAAATTTTAAATACATAATTATACTACTGAACATACACTTCCTTGAATATTAATTGCTGGCAAACATACAATTTAACAATCTTAAATATTGAAAAAAATTAGAGACTAGGACAAGATTGAAAATATATAGAAACCTACCAATAATTGATTATGTTATTGCTCACTTGTTTTGTGGTGGGGTAATATTTATCTAGGCAGGGGACTCAAACTCAATTTACCTGGGGGCTGCAGGAGGCAAAGTCGGGGTAATCCTTGAGTGCAAAGTCAGTAGTAAGCCTTGAACATTAGGGGGTGTGACCCAAACAACTAAAACAAAAGAAAACAAAAAAGATTCCTCTAGGGCAGGGCCACAAAATGTTGTATGGAGGGCCACAAATGGCCCACGGGCCGCGAGTTTGAGACCCCTGATCTATAGTAAGAGAAGGAAGTTAGAGGCAGAGTATAGTTATGGGCAAAAAGAAAATTCAGAGTAATCTAAAAGTCTGAAACATTAAGTGTAATACAGATCAGAAATATTGTAGGTCAATAATTAGAATAGTAATGTATTTGCATAGGTGGTTTATAGACACCGTAATTGTGTAACTGGTATATAGTCTTAGCTATATTACATAATACATGACAATAAAAACAGAGTGTACTCAATGGATTTATGGAAACATATCAGTCAATTAGATGTATAAGGACACTGGCAAATAAGGAAAAGGTAACTATAATCCTACCACTGCAAAAATGAGACACAATTGGAATTAATCAAATTGGAACAAAAAATACAAATTTATATAATTTCTAATTTTTTTGGTTTGGGGGCCACACCTGGTAACATTCAGGGGCTGCTCCAGGCTATGTGCTCAGGTATCACTCCTGGCTCGAGGAACCATATGGGATGACGGGGAACTGAACCAAGGTCCTGGGTCAGCTACATGTAAGGCAGACTCCCTACTATTGTGCTATTGTTCTGGCCCCACCATTTCTATATTTTTAATAATATCTTTATCAAATATATCATTTCTAATTGTCCCTATAATACTAAGATTATGTTCAACCACCCAACTTATATCATTAAGCAAAACAAAAAGCATAATTTCTTCTTGTACAACTCTGAACAGAGAGGCCTAGGGTAAGGTATTCCCTTGCAACAGAAACTTGGACACATTCTACTTACTATTCTATATGCCATGTTAGCTTTATGGCCAATCACCAGTTGGTTCAAGAAATCACTGGAGATATTAAGTGAAATGTTAATAAAGACCTTTAAGGAGCTGTCTCTTCAAAAAATTCCTAGACGATGCTATACTATACTTCTTTAAATTTATTGACCATGTGAGTAAAAAAAACAGAAAAGGAAAGTCAGATATATTCTATTTATTTATCACTGCTTTGAATGCAGACAAATAAAAAGAGAGGAGGTGAAGAGGAGGGGGAGGGAAAGAGAGAGGAAGGAAGAAGAGGAAAGGAGAGAGGAAACAAAGAGGAAAGGAGAGAAATTAGGGGAGAGGAGATGAGGGGAAGGAAAAGAAATGGGGAGAGGAGAGGAGACAAAGAAATTTAATTAACACAGATCAAACTTATAACATGGTATTGGAACAAAGACAGAACCTCAAATCTGAGGAATAGACTTGAGTACTCAGAAAATGTTCCCCAGACATACAATCAATTAATCTTTAATAAAGGGGCAAGAAATGCATAATAGATCAAGGAAAGTCTCTTCAGCAAGTGGTGCTGGGACAACTGGCTAGCCACATGAAAAAAAAAAAAACTAAGATCTCCTTCTAACATCATGCACAAAGGTCAAATCCAAATGGATTAAACATCTTGATATCAGACCATGAGGTATATAGAACACGTAGGTAAAACAAACAAACAAACAAACAAAACAGTACTTACCAAGCAAATGAAACAAATAGGACTACTGGTATATGGTATATTAAGCTGAAAAGCTTCTGCACCTCAAAGGAAATAGTGACTAGGATACAAAGGTCACCCACAGAATGGAAAAACTATTCACCCAATACGCATCAAATAAGGGGCTAACATCTAAGATATACAAGATACTGACAGAACTTAATAAGCAAAAATCATCTAACCCTATCAAAAAATGGGGAAAAGAAATGAACAGACACCTACTCAAAGAAGAAATACAAATGGCAAAAAGGCATAAAAATAAAATAAAATGCATAAAAATATATTTTAAAAATGCTCCACATCACTAATCATCAGGGAGATGCAAATCAAAACAATTATGAGGTGCCATCTCATGCCACAGATACTGAAATACATCACATATAACAAAAACAATCAGTGCTGGTGGGAATGTGGAGAGAAAGGAACTCTCCTTCACTGCTGGTAGGAATGCAATCTAGTCCAGCCTTTGTGGAAAACAATATGGAGATTCCCAAAAAAACTGTAAATTGAGCTCCTATATGATCCAGCTATACTACTCCTAGAGATATGCCCTAGGAACACAAAAACACAATACAAAAATGCCTTCTGCACACTTATATTCATTGCAGCTCTATTTACAATAGCCAGAATCTGGAAACAACTCAAATGCCCGACAATAGATGAGTAGCTAAAGAAATTGTGGTATATATACACAATGGGATACTATGCAGCTGTCAAGAGCGATGAAGTCATGAAATTTTCCTACACATGGATGAACATGGAAACTAAATACTAATTGAAATAAGTCAGAGCGAGAGAGATAGACTCAGAAAAGTCACACCATATATAGGCTTTAAGAAAAATAAAAAACATTATTGTAATAATACCCAGATAAGATAGAGATGAGGACTGGAAGGACCAGCCAATATATAAAGCTTACCAGTGATGAATTCAGTTAAAGAAACTGACAACTATTATGACAATGGTAGTTGGTGAGAGAAATAGAATGCCTGTCTTGAATACAAGCAGGGGGTGGAGGAGAAGGGGGAGGGGGGCATTGGTGGCAAGAAGGTTGCATTGGTGAAGGGAGTGTGCTTTATTTTATAACTGAAAGCCAACTACAAATATGTTTGGAATCATAATTCTTTCTCTTTTTTTTTGTGGTTTTTGGGTCACACCGGCAGTGCTCAGGGGTTACTCCTGGCTCCATGCTCAAGAATTGCTCCTGGCACACACGGGGGACCATATGGGATGCTGGGATTTGAACTGATGACCTTCTGCATTACCTCTATGCTATCTCTCCGACCCCTGAAATCATAATTCTTAAATAAAAATATTAATTAAAAAACTTATAGAACAGCACACTTAAGATTTTGATATATTATTATATACAACTTCACTTTAAAAACAATCCTAAAAGGGGGCTGGAGTGACAGCAAAGTGGCAGGGCTTTTGCTTTGTACATGACCAGAATAGGAAGGACACCGGTTTGACTTTGACATCCCATATGGTCCCCAAGCCTGCCAGGCACTATTTCTGAGTGCAGAGCCAGGAGTAACACCCAAGGGCCACCAGATATGACCTAAAAACCAAAATAAATAAATAAAATAAAAACAATCCTAATAATCCTAGTCTTAAATACAGAAATCTTGTTAGTGGCAGGCATGCACACTCAAAATAAAGTAAGGCAGAGGAAATATAATCAATGATAAACATACTTATTTGTTTCTATTGGTTCTTTGTTCTAGACCATACCCACTAAGAGCTGAAGGCTTTACTTCTAGCTCTATGCTTAGGGATCATTGCTAGAGGGGTGTGGGTGACCATAAACAGAGTCCAGAACTGGATCCAGGTCAACTATGTGCAAATCAAGTGTCCTACCTGCTGTACTATTTTTCCTGCTCAATAATAAATATATTTACACTATTATAGCAACAAGCTTTGGGTTTATTTTCAGCATAAATATTGAAAATATTTGAAAATAAATATTTAAAGCTAAAAATAATTAAATAAATAAAAAGAAATATTTGAAAAGAAATAATGAAAGCTCAGTATAACTTTTATTGATTGCTATTTATGTTCATAGGTTTGTTTGTTCTTCAGGTTTTTGGGCCACACCCAGCAGTATCAGAGGTAACTTCTGGCTCTGTGCTCAGAAATCTCTCCTGGCAGACTTGGGTGATCATATGGGATTCAAGGGATCAAACCCAGATTCTTCCATGGTTGGCTGCATGCAAGGCAAATGCCCTATAGCTGTGCAATTGCTCTGGCCCCCTGTTCATTGTTATTTTAATTGGTTAGCAATTAATATTATTAATGATTTAACTCATTGACAACATTTTAAATTAAAAATATATGTATATGCATACATAATGGATATGAAGCAAACTTAAAATGATTATCAATTTATCAAAAGTCTTTATAAATGATATAAAACAAAAATTTTATTTAAACAATTAATTATGCAAAAATTTGTGCTTATTTTTAAAAAGTAGACTTGGGGGTTGGAGTGATAGCACAGCAGTGGGGCATTTGCCTTGCACACTGTTGACACAGGACAGACCCATTCGAACCCCTGAGCCTGCCCTGAGTAATCCATGAGTGCCACTATGTGTGGCCCAAAAACCAAAAAAAAAAAAAAAAAAGCAGACTTGGAAGATACATAGGAGTATAAATTTCACAGGGTTTAATTTGCAGTAGACTATAACAAATATTTTTATTCTCTTTCCTGAATTTCCTGAATTTCAGATTGTGTTGGTTTCCTATAAAACTCAGGGGCTACTTCTGAGTAGCACTACTGGGCTACTCTCAATGCGTTGCTCCAGGATACAGTGCATTTCTCAGAATCCATGACTCACATTCAGAGCATGAATTCTCTCCTTTGCCACTGCACAATTCATTATTAATTTTCTATATTAATATAAAATATTTTGAATAAAAAGTAATGTTACTTTATTACTCTTTGGAAGGAAGTAATCTGAATATATGAGGTTATCAGAGAATATTTAACTGAAGATAGTGAAGTTTTAGCTACATAATAAAGCAAGCTAACTTTTTTGGCCTTTGTTTATATTGTGATTCTATAGATCAGAATGTGGACTAGGATAAGCCAAGTGGCTCTGCTGGTCTCAACTGGGCTACTTCAAAATACTGTCATCAAAGGCCAGATTGATAGAGGATGACTGGTGGCTGGTAGGATGTCCTGGCATTCTTCCATGTTTTTCTCATCCTTTAACAGGCCAGCTCAGGCCTGTTTAAACAGTCACTTACCGAATTCCTACAAAACTAACTAGTGAGAGTCAAGGACTTCTGAGGTCCTCATGAAATTGGCATACATTGATTGTTTCTGTAGCTTTCCAATATCCGAAGTAAGTCACTAGACTAGCCAATATTCCTGAAAGAGATTGGCAGTTAATGATAGGAACTAAAAACAAAGATACACACACACAAAGAAAATGTGTGACTATTTTTGTAATAGGTTATACATCAGTTCTTATTTCATAAAAGATATTACACTGAATATTAAAAATGTGATTATAAAGAGCTCTGACTGGAGTAAAATAAAATAGTGATAAAAACCAATTGATAAGTAAAGAATTTAAAAGATTAGTAATAAAAACTCTACATTGTGGGGTCAGAATTAAAGTGCTTGCCTTGCATGCTGGCAACCTGGGTTTGATTCCTGGCTCATAGATAGTCCCCTGAGCACTGCCAGCAATGATTTCCGAGCACAACTGGCTATGAATTAATTCCCTTTCCCTCTTCCCAAAATTCTATTTTGGTATATTTTTAAGGCCACAATTAGCAAGTCCTCAGCACTAAGTCCCAGCTTAGTGCTCAAATGTCAATTTTAATAGTGTTGAGGAACTCACATAATGACAGGTATTAAATCTGGGTCTCCTACATGTAAAGCATATGCTTCACACATTAAATTATCTCTCTGGGGGGCCAGAGCGATAGCACAGCAGTAGGACATTTACCTTGCAAGCGGCTGACTCAGGATGGACCTCGGTTCGATCCCTGGAATTCCATATGGTCCCCAAGCCAGAAGCGATTTCTGAGCTCATAGTCAGGAGTAACCCCTGAGCATCACCGGGTGTGGCCCCAAAACAAAACAAAAACAAATTACCTCTCTGGTAAGAATTCTACATCTACAATTTAATCTTTTGTCCATGGGGATATATTTAGTCATGCGAAGTTTAATAAACCTGACTCGTTTTGTTTTCCTGATTTGTTGTATTAAGGCGATGAGACATTGGTTTATAAGATTTTATATGTTTAAGTTTAGAGGTACGGTGTTACTACATTACACTCAAAAAGTGTCCAAACCCCTCTATCATAGTCCTTGCCCCTCTCCCATTCTTGTTTTATTATTTGTTAACTCACTTCAATTCCTTTTAACCTCATTTTTTTTTTTTGTTATGTTTTGTTTGGTTGGTTTTTGGTTTGGGGGCCACTCCCTGTGGCTCTCAGGCGTTACTCTTGGCTCTGAACTCAGAAATTGCTCCTCGCAGGCTCGGAGGACCATATGGAATAGAACCCAGGTCCATCCTGCTCTGCCGCGTGCAAGGCAAATGCCTTCCACTGTGCTACCTCTCTGGCTACTACCTCAGTTTTATCTTGTTTTGTTTTGTGTCGTTTTGAGAGCACACCGATAGTGCCCAAGGCCTACGTTGGCTCTTCATTCAGGAATCATTCTTGGAAAGCTCTGGGACTATATGGGAAACCAAGGATAGAACCTGGGTTGACTGCATGCAAGGTAAGCACTTCATCCACTGTATTATCTCCCTGGCCCTGGTTCTGTCTTTAGAATCTAATCAATTGTTGCCATTGGATGCTGTCCTCTTGCTTTTTTTTTTTTTTTTTTTCAAAAATAAGAGTGAGATTATCTAGTTTTCTGTCCGATTTATTTGGTTTAGCGTGATCCCTTCCAGTTTTATTCCAAGCTTTCAACTTTTTAATGGCTAAGGAGAATTCCAATGTGTAAATATACCACATATTCTATATTCCTTGATCTCTTACTGGGCTCATGATTATTTCTAGATCTTTGCCATTGTTAATAATACTGTAATGAATATATATGCGCATATATTCTTTAACTAGTAGTGTTTTTTAGGACCAGAGCAAGAGTAGAGCAAGTAGGATGCTTGCCTTGCACACTGCTGACCTGATTTAGATAGATCCTTGGCATTCCTAGCACTGTCAGGTCTAATTCCTTAGTATAGAACCCAGAGTAACCCCTGAACACGAATGGATGTGTCCGCAAAACTGGACATTATATATAGTTAGTGTTTTTTGTTCTTTTAATAGATAAGTAGGAGTGCAGTTGCTGCCTCATATGGCATTTTTGTTTTTAATTATTTTGAAAATCTCTATGCCTTTTTCATAGGAACTGGATTCAAATATATTCCCTCCAACAATCTATGAGGATATATGATTCTCTATACTCCTACCAGACCTTATTGTTTCTGGCCTTCATTATACGAAAACTGTTCTCACAGATGTGAGGTGATTATCTTATCATTTTTGTTTTCATTTCTATGATGATCCAAGATGAGAAGCATTGTTTGTGCCAGAGCATTTTAGACATAAGTATATTTTGAATGGTGAAGTGTCTGCAGCTTTCTTTTCATTTTTTGGTGTGTCTGTTTTTGTTGTTGTCATTATTAAGTTTTGTTTGTTTGCTTGTTTGGGGCCACACCCGGTGACGATCAGGGGTTACTCTGAGCTATGCACTAAGAAATCACTCCAGGCTAGGGGGACCATATGGGATGCTAGGGGATCGAACAGAGGTCCATCCTGGGTCAGCCTTGTCCTAGGGTAGCATGGGCAAGGCAGACGCCACCACTCCGGCCAACATTGTAAAGTTTTGTGTTATTTTCATATATTTTGAATATAGCCTTTTGACATATATACGACAATTAAGAACTTTTTCCGATTAAATAGGATGTTTTAAGTTTTAATGATAGTTTCTTTTGCAATGTAGAACTATTAAGTTTGATATAATATTATTTTTGCCTTTTTATTCCTGTCAATGTAGTTGAGTCACTGAGACAGTTCTGAAGTTAATATCTTGAAGTATTTTGCTATGATTTTTCAATGTATTTTACTGGTTGGGGTCCAATATTTCATATATAACCTCCTTTGAGGTACACTTTTTTGCCTGTTGTGAGATAGTAATCCCATTTAATTCTCTTTCTCATGGTTATCATGTTTTCTTTAGCTATTTGTTAAAGAGATTTTTCTCTTCATTTTCTTTTGGCTTCTTTGACATAAATGAGTATTTTATATGCATAAAATTTATTTCTGAACTTTCTTTTTTTTAACTTTTTTTATTTATTTTAATCATAGTGGTTTACATGATATTCACAGTAATATTCCATTTACAAATAAACATTGAATCAGGGGAATTCCCATCACCAAGTTGTCCTCCTTCCACCTCCCTTCCCATTCTGTCTCCCATATCCTCCACCCTCTCCCCATGGTCTTCTAGATTGAGTGACTCCCTCTGTTTCTGGTTTATTACTTGGTGACCTTATATCTGATTGGGCTTGGTGGTTCAGTTCTAATCCATTGGTCTATATTTTTTTCCAACTCTGCACTCTTTTGGTGATTATAGTTTTGTAGTATATATATATATTATATATATATATATATTAGTTTTGTAGTATATTTTAAAGCTAAGGAATATGACACTTTCTATCATTGGGAATGGGTCACACCCAGTTAGGTTAGGACTTACTGTTGACTCTGCTTAGTGTTCACTCCTGGCAATGCTTTGATGAACATATGTGGTGTTGGGTCTCAAATTCTAGGGCTCAAATCTAGGTCTGCAGTATTCATGCAAGAGCCTTAGAGGCTTTACTATCCCTCTGTACCCTCCAATTTCTCCCTCAGTATTGCTTTGAATATTCAGTGTCATTTTGATTCCATATGAATTTCAGTAAAATTTGTTTGGTTGTTTTTTGTTTGTTTTTTTTTGGGCCACACCCTTTTGATGCTCAGGGTTTACTCCTGGCTAAACGCTCAGAAATTGCCCCTGGCTTGCGGGGACCATATGGGACACCGGGGGATAGAGCCGCAGTCCTTCCTTGGCTAGAGCTTGTAAGGCAGACACCTTACTTCTAGCGCCACTTTGCTGGCCCCCAAATTTGTTATTTTTCAAAAATGTTATTAAATTGTGTATTGAGTATAATATTTTGGTAGATTGGTCATTTTGCAATACTATTTTCCCCACTTGTGTTTGAAAATAGAATTTCAACATACTTTTTGTATATTGATTCTGCAGTTGACAACTTACTGTATTGGTCTATCCATTCTAAAAGTTGTTTTAATGAAGTATAGAGTTTTATGTATATATTATCTTATCAACCTGTAAATAGTGACAAGCTTGTTCTTTTATTTTATTTTTATTTATTTTTTTTGGGGGGGTTTTGGGCCACACCCGGTGATGCTCAGGGGTTACTCCTGGCTATTCGCTCATAAGTCGCTCCTGGCAGGCACGGGGGACCATATGGGGAACCTGGGGATCGAACCGCGGTCCGTCCTAGGTTAGCGCAGGCAAGGCAGGCACCTTACCTCCAGTGCCACCACCCGGCCCCCATTCTTTTATTTTCTAATTGGATATCCTGTTATATCATTTTCTTGCAGGATATCTGTGACAAGGATATCAACTACTATATTAAAACTAAAAAACCTTATTGTGTTAATACAAAACTTTATTAAGTTAATATTTTGTTAATATAAATAGTAGACTTGGAGGGTATATGTAAAGGTATAAATATCACAGGAGTTATTTTGTATTAAACTTTACCTGTAATTTTTTGGAATTGGTAAAGTACATCAAATAATTTTGAAAAATAAATATTTTATAACAATACACTTGCAATATCAATTATTTTTATTTGTTCACTTGTTATTGCTATAGTTGTGAGACTCACACTAAACATGTATGCTTTGTTGGGGAAGGAGTAGGCATGTCCTGAAATGTCGGGGATAGAACCCAAGGCCTCCCACATGCAAAGTACTATTTGAGTCACAACTCTGGCCCAAGAGTTTTGTTTCTTCTGGACTTTTCAGTAAAGTCCTAAAGAGAAATATATCTAGAGTCAGATAAGATAAATTTATTAAGAGTTTATTATTATATACTGATACTTTTTTGATTAGATAAATATAGAACAGGGATGAAGTTCAGTGGTAGAGCACATATTTGCATAGATGAGCTCCTGGGTTATATTTCTGATACTAAAAAAAGTATAGGACAAATTAATTTGTTATTTGAGTTAAATTGAAAAGAAAATTAACATCTACAATAGAATAGTTTTAATGATATTTTGTAGTTAATAAATGAAAGTTTGATAAATTAAATGTAATTATTTTTATTACACTATGTTCCACAAAATAATTTCTTGGAAGGGTAGAGGGTAGTTAAAGTATTTTAAGTATCCCTAATTGATAAGTTAACATGGTTAAAATGATGCAATTATCCAGTAATGCAACAAAATTTT
>PVKC010037611.1:0-12953 GCA_004027635.1 Crocidura indochinensis
AGGACACAGAGGCACAGAAATGCAGCATCCCTTTGCTTTAGATTCTAGAAGCCAAGATTAAAAATAAAAAAGGCAAATTCCCAGTGACAGCAGCAGAAAACCGAGCTCATAAATGATCTCCATCTCCCGGAGAGTGAAGATTTTGAGCTGTTCAATATTGATACGCTAATCTAGGTTTATTTCTTCTTCACAATAAAATCAGAAACATCACTGAAAAGATTTGTGATACTCTGGGTGACATGAAAGGATAAGGCATTGAACCAGGACTTCTTTTCACTGAGGGAGATCAAAGCTAGGAAGCTACTTACTGGTGATTCACGTCTATGCGTTGGCATACAAATCCGACTGGCTACAGGGGAGCCATTTTGATGACCTTAAGTGTTTGGCAAGCATCAGAAACACAGACGCTCACGGACAGACACAGGCAGAGAGAACCACAGTTCAACCCCAAAGCAACACACCAAAGGGCCACGGAGAGTCCACACCCATGCAGAGAGGTGACAGGGGCAGCTGGGAGACACGCAGTGCCACCTCACACATGGTGACAGCAAAAGGGTGCAACAAGGATCCAACTGCTTACCCACTAAGGACACCAAGAACCAGGTTAAGGACGAAAAATGAGCCAAGGATGATCAGACTAACAAAATACACCCATGGCCATTCCCATCCTATCGCATCATTTACCTGTAAAATGTAAGAAGATCAGTTATCAGTTATTCACTTACTAAAGAGCAGAGCCCTGGGAGGGCCAGCTGCTGGACCACTTAGGACTTTGACTGAAGGGATTCTGCCAAGGGCCTTTTCTTCTGCTCCTGTGCTTTAAACAAGGACATGTTTGGCTGCAGAAATCTCCAAAAAGTGGCCTACAAAATTCGGCTTGGACTAGTTCACTGAGTTGATATTTTGCACTCAAGTGATTTGTTTATAGTTGGATCCCAACCAGTAAGGCAATTATTAATGTATCTCATTTTTTAAGACAAAAGGGGCAAACAATGGAAGTGATTTAAATCTCAAGTGACATCACTGATTAATTTCTGGTCAATAATTGTCCTATTGATTTCTTTTATGAAGGCTGGTGAGGTTCCAGGAAGCAAGTTGATTTAGGAAGCCTTTGCAAAAAAGAAAATATCTCAGGCCACACGATGAGCACTCTGCACCCCCTAGGGGGCCCTCATCTCCCAAAGCCTTTGTGGTCTTGGCAACTGTCCTCAGGACTCTGCTTTCAAGATGAAAGAGGTGTAGCTTACCCGCTCAATACACCAAGTACAAGATTTAGTACGAAAAATGACCCAAAGATGACGAGACTGACAAAATACACCCAGGGCAATTCAAATCCCATAGCATCATTCATCTGCAAGAAATAAGATGGTCTCATAGGAGTGGGTTAATAAGAGAATCTAAGAAGGAGAAAGGATCACATTAGAGATAGCATTCTATACATTTAGTTAAACATTTAGATACAAATTAGAGACAACAATGTTCAATGCACATTTATCATGTTCTCAGTGTGCATGCACACACACACACACACACACACACACACACACACACACACAATTACCATCACCACCAAAACTTTCAGGATAAATTTAGATCAGAGGTAGGAAAAATTCAGTTGGGATTTGAGAGGTTTTTTTGTTTTTGTTTTGTTTTGTTTTGTTTTGCAGAAAACTGCATAGCTGCTATGGGATTTTCAGAGCTCTTGATAGGAGAACAAAGTCGGTACTTAGTTAGAAACTATTTTCAGCTCTGCCCAAATGTTTTTGGTTTTGTGATCTGCAAAAGTCTTAGTTAAAGAGACAAATTTGAAATATCTGATTCCAGTGATATATTTTTTTAAATCCATCTTTCTACAATGCCTTCCATGGAGGTCACTCTGCCCAAGGAATCTCACCCATATCTGAATTATCTGTGATGGGTGAACGTGAACATGTGAGTGTAAAGGAACTCAGGAGGAACCTGGACTCAAGGGTCATTCCTGATTCAAGGGAATCTGGGAGTAAACTGATTCCAGGCCCTCCTTAGGAATGATTCAGGAGAAGGAAAGAAGATCTAGCCAGCACAGATAACCTTCTGGAGAGCTGCTCCAGCTGCAAACCAACTGGGAGTATAGGTGGAAGAGGGCTCTCAACTTACCTCAAAGACAAGCTGAAGCAGCACAGTCAACCAAATCCTACATATGCCCCCTAAACAATTGCTCATGAGCTGTTTTCATGCCGATTCAAACATGTGCTTGTTCAAAATTAGAAGGAACTTTCATCAGGAGCAGTGTTACATTGGGCAAACACTGCTCCCAGTAGAAAGAGTGAAAGGGTAGTTATGGAAGAGTGACGCCAGGACCACCCTGGCTGGAACATTCAGGATCTCTGGCCAATTCAGATTTGCAGGGCTTGGGGACTGATCTGATAGTTCCAGCCTCACAGGTATACAAGTGAAGGCCTTTTGCACATGTGTTGCCCTCCACATTAGCTGGCTTCAGGCTTTAGCTTTGTAGAATGAGGTTCATGTAGAAGCCAAACAGAAAAAGAGGGCATTAAAAAAAAATAGGTCTAACATCTGTTGCTGAAGTCCAGGGAGAGGGTATTAAATCCATTCTGAAACACCTGTTTGGCTACAGAAAGCCAATGTGCTTAATAGAACTCCTATCGGTCTGCACATCTTACACTGGCAATTAGAGTAATGAATGAACCAGGGTTGTGGCTGCAATTGTTGATCTCATTAAGTTGGATAAACTAATTTCAGCAGGAAGGCAGAAGGTAATTCTTCTAAAGCAACTACACCACTAAACCTATTTTAGAAACCCAGGCGTGGAGCAGAACAGGTTGCCTGCTATGGAGACCAGAGTCCCACCAGGAGCCAGCACCTATCCTGGAGACCTGCCCAATGGAATGGGGACAGCAGCACTGCCCACAACAGAGGGAGTGTACTCTGAGGGAAAGGAAATGTTGTGCCAGTCCAGGGTCATTACTGGGAGATCCCCCACTCCTACAAGGCTGGCAAATGTGACCCATCATCCTTCGCCTCAATTTTATGTTCCAAATATTAGCTCTAGGAGCAATCATGTGCACCACTGGGAAAAATTTTGTTCGATTGGTTTTTCTAAATTAAAACAACTTTTAATTTCTTAGGACATGGCTCAAATCAGAAATGTCACTTGGAATGACAGACATGCCACCTGGAAAGACAGCAAAAGGTTGGGAGAAGCTGAGTAAAAAGCCACAGCCACAAGGAATCTCCCAAAAGTTTCCAGAAAGCAGGAAGCAGAAACTCAATTTCCATTCTAGAGGTCTGATCTCTGCCCAAATGGAGCCTTCTCAGCCCACATTCCTTTTTGGAGGCTAATACTTTCTTCTTAGATTTTTCCCTAGACACAGAGCTGCCAAACTGCTCCCCAAAATATCCAGGAGAAAAATAGAGATTCTATTTGGGATTTTGTCTTCGTGTTCTTTATCAACAATGGAGAAATCAGCATGAACTGAAAGATTTCAATTTAGACTAACGTCTAAAATTTTATATCAAAGTCATTGTGGGGTGTCACCTCGTGTTCCAGGAAAAATAATTTCTTTTTAGTTTCACTTTTCCCTCATTTCAAAGACTAAAAATGTTAATTTTTGTCTCAACTTAAACTTAAGGCTTTTTCCTTCTCCACTGATTGATATAATGGTTCCAGAGGCTCTGAGCCTTTAGCTAATCGATGCAGGAAGCCCTTCTCAGGAGCCTCATAAAAGTAGATTATTGGTTTGGTCATGAGAACTTCCTGCTAGAGTTGGAACACCTCTAAAGGTACATGATTTACATGGCCCACCTTCTCCTGAAGCCAACAGTTTACGTTTCTTAGACTTAAAAACATTTATTTTAAGGTGAAAAAATTTTAGATCAAATTAGTTTTATTTTACTCTTATAGACAGAAAAGTTAAAATCCATAGAGTTTTGATGGTTTATCCAACCCTCTCCAACCACAAAGCTTTTCCTTTGCACTATACTCTATTGCCTCTGTGGATAACATACACATGTGAGTCAGATGGCAGTTTAATCACATCTATGGATGGGACTCACTTAATAATACAAGAACACTATAACCACTTATTTTCCCCTCATCTCACCAGAATAATCCACTTCCCAGACATCCAAGTGGTTCAATCTAAGCATGTCATCTTGCCTAATGGGCCCACTAGCACCCTCCTTCTCAAGACTGCCAACCACTAGCCAGTCTTAAGACTTTTGCCTGCAATCAATAGCTCAAATATAATTTTCCTCAGTTATCTTTCAAGATGCTTCCTTTACAGCCTCATTTTTACAAAGATATTCCAATATCTTAGGAAAAGATGAGAAAGCATCTTGCGGGAAAGTAAGAGAAACAAGAACTTGCTGAGCAATGGTACTGTGTCTGGCACATTGCTGGGCAGGAAAATTCTATTCTGGAACACAGCTGTGTGGTTTCTCATTGGTTGTAGCCCATATGAGGAAGGCTTGATGATACATTGGCTCTTACCTATTTCCATGTTGAGTTAATCAATGTAATTCAAAGCAACCTGATGTATTTCAGAGCATAAGAGCTTTGTGAACACTCTGGAAGTTAGGACTTAGCTGCCCTCTAGTGTTCTAGAAGACTCACAGATCTCATGGGAAGAAAGCCAAAGAAAGTGTGCTGGGTTCTAATCTAGACAAATCCTAGTCAATAAGCTCTTCACTTATTGTGTGCAGTCTTTGAGCCCATCATTTTATAGTTTGGAATGGCTAAAGATATATGGATGCAAATTGGCACCTGTAAATAAAGTTTTCTAGGAATAGAGACACATCCATTTATATGAATGTTGTCAGTGACTGCTTTAAGGACAAGGGCAGAGGTTAGCATTGAGTAGGTCCAGGTTATCTGCAGGGACAAATGCATCTACTCTGTGTCCCTTCATTTAAAAATCCTTCTTCAAGACCACAACCATAGGCTGTAGGGCCCTTAGCTTGTTTGTGGGTGTCTTTATATCCACTGTTTCCCTTCTTCAAAATTCCAGATCTTCCTTAGAAGGATAGCTATTGGAATGATCTTGATAAATTATGTGAACACTTTTATTCCAATAAAAATGCCATACAATTCCTAGAGAATATAATTATAGTGTCAAAATATTAGCTATGTGATTGTCATATTAACAACAGAGATAATAGTTATATTGTCCCTTTTAAAATTCTAGAAAGCAAGTGGAAACTTTTTGTTTCTGGGTACATGGAGTTTTCTCTTCATTATTTACTCCCAGACTTTTAAAAATACTTGGCAATAGGGAAAATGTCACAAGAGAAAGAGTGTGTAGAAATATAACAGAAAGTATAAAACTGTCTGTTAGTCAAGCATGTTGGATCAGCAGTTGACAATGCATCATGACAGGAGTCATGGATATAAAAAAATTATTTTCTGCATTGTTTGAGGAAGACAGGATCAAAGTTTGGAATATCTGGATCAAGTTTTATATATTTATCAGAAAAAAAGGAGGTAAGCTTTAAGCTGACCAGGAGTTGCAGATTAGAAGATAGTGATGAGAACAAAACCATTTCCTAATGTGAGGGTCTACCTTACATGGTTTTGGATAACTCCGTATAATCTCCCTTCTTCTTCCTCCTCATGAAAGGCATTGTCTCTCAGCTATAAATAACAGATGTGCACAACCACACAGACACACACACAGATTCCTATGACAGCAAGAAAAAGGAAAAATAGACATAGTGGTGATGTTTACACCTCACTAACAAGTCAGACTCACATTTTAGGGTGAAAATGAAAGCCAACCTTCCTTGTTCAACACTAGACATATTGGGTTGTCTATATTCCTATAACCATGTGCTCATAAATAAAAGCAAGCAAAATCCTACTTATAATGGCTCTATGCTAGTTTCTCTGAAGTTAGAGTAATACAAAAACTCTACAAATCTAGCTTAAATTTAGATATTTTCAGAAGCTGTCCTCATTTTTGAAGGTCTTGTCACTGGAGACAGCAATTCAAAAAAAAATTGCCTTCTAATGAAGAATCGCAATTCTAGTTCAACCCTTATGGACTTTGGTTTAGGCACAAAATATTGAAATCTGAAAGTTAGCTTCTTTTAAGTAGCTCTGTGCCATATAAAGTAAAAAGTTTTATGAGCTTTTGTAAATTTTATCGAACAAGTCAGCAAACTCAGATCAGGAAAGTGGCTATTAAAAAACTACTGTTCGGTTCTTCATTTATAGTAAATCTGTTTGGTACTTTTAGGAACAAGAATAATCAGACTGTAGCCACTGAAGGGATGTCCATCTGCTTCCAGGCAAATTTGAGGGGTTCAGGGTCCTAGAGATTTAAGTCCTACCTCTCTGCTGGAGGAAGCTATGGGATTGTGCTGGCTTGATTTTGAGAAATAGTGAAGATATAAAATGGAAATATTATAACAGAAAAACCACTTTGGCTGCAAGATCAAACGAAGTTACAGAGCACATGAAAAGGAGCCAGTGTGAGTTCTCCAGTTTTATTTAGGGTCTTTATGTATCAAATTTTAGTCCAGGAATGTTCCAGAGTTTCTTAATCTGGGAAATAATCCCCTATCCCTATCAAGGGATTTAATCATTTTAGGCAGCCCTGACCAAATGGAACCTCTCTTTAAAAAGTTGCTATTGGACACACTCGGGGAGAATTCCCCGGGCAACACTGGGGAATGAAGAAAGCCAGTATTAGCAGCTTTCTGGAACAGAAACAAAAAAATATTAAGAGAAAAAATATGTCTTGTTGAGGCAAATAAAGGTAGGCTTCCTTTCCCCAAAAGCTTATTTCTAAGGTTTCTTTTTCAATCTACTCTTCCAATGACATTAGCTGACAGACACTCTAGTAATCCTCCCTCTACCCCCCCACCCCCCAAAAAAAGAATATTCTTGACTCTCTTGGTCAAGTCTCTTACCCAGTAGAGCACATCTGTCCAGCCCTCCATGGTGATGCACTGAAACACGGTGAGCATAGCAAAGGCAAAGTTATCAAAGTTGGTGATGCCTCCATTTGGGCCAACCCAGCCACTCCTACACTCTGTGCCATTGGCGGTGCATTGGCGTCCATTCCCCGAGAACGCACATGGGGCTGGGTCGTCTTCAGCTACAATATCTGCGAATAAAGCAAGAAGGCTTCTCCATTCACAAGGGGGGCACAGGGAAAACTTCAACCAGTGGGAACCGAGTCCTGTTGCAAATCTTAAATCCCTGCTGTGTCAGGGTTCTGTTTGTTCCACAAATTCTACTTCACACGTTTTCTGTAAAATTAGCCACACCCTTCTACTTGTAATTCACTGCCCACTTTTCTATCCTCTCCCTCTCAGTATTTTGACTGGTTTGGGGGTCATACTTGGTGATACTCAGAGCTTACTCCTGTCACTGTGCATAAAGATCACTCCTGGCAGGATTCCAGGGGGCATCTGGGGTACCATGGAGAGAACTCAGGTTGGCTACATGCAAGGCAAGCACCTTACCCACGATATTATTTCTCCAATGCAGTTCTCATTCGCGTTTTGAAATAGTCACTCCCAGAAAAACTGGTGTGGTGGGAGGTCACTCCTGCAATGCTCAGCCTAATGGTTTGATGTTCAAGTTTTGTAGTGTTTAGGACCATGGGAGCCCCCACACATGATGACTCCATGGGGTAGGGAGAGGGAGGACTTTAGTACAGAGATCAAATAGAACCTGGCACTTGTTATGCATATGCTCTACCACTAACACTATCACTATGACCCCATACTTTCCCTCAAAGTCTCCAGCTTACTGGAACAAGCTATGGAGTCTCTTCATGTTCCATGTCATCTTAGTTGACAGGACATGGTCTACAGGAAATCAAAGTAGAAAGGAGGACAAATCCTCACTGTTCTTAATGAAATCCACAGTAAGAACTGACACCATCTACCTTGAGTCCCCTCCCCATTTAGTTTTAGATTTCCCCCACCACACACTTTTTTCAAGAAAATAAAAGAAATTATTTTTTAGTTAGGCTAGCTACCATTCTCATTACTCACCTGAGTCAGCAAGAAAACATGTTTTGTGCATTTTTCCAATAAAAAGTTCCAATCCTATAATAGCATAGATTATGATTACAAATAATACCAAAAGGGCTATGTGAAGGAGGGGAACCATGGCTTTTATAATGGAGTTCAGGACAACTTGTAAACCTAGGAGAGAGAAAAATGTGTTTGTGAGCCAGAAAGACACTTCAATTAGATGTATATAATTCCTAATAGGCCTGCTTCATATAGAGCCCATAGTAATAGAACTCATATTTCAGTTTCTAATTTTCAGTAAACCTGGAAGAGGGTGGAGCTACAGAGAGCCTTAAGACCATCAAATATGATTCCTTCACAAGACATAGAATAACCTGTCCAATATTATAATTAGTCATTCATTTATGTGTTGGTTCATCCATTCAAGATAATTCATGCAAGGTTTTAATGCTTTAGGGGACATAAAGACATATAACACAAAATGCCTTATCTCAAAGCTTGTGTACTCTAGGAGACCTAAAAAATCAGCACGTCTTACTCAAAGGTAGCACACAGATGCTATCTGAGTAGTATCAGACAGATGCAATTATAAGGAGATGAAAGATTTGCTTTGGAGGGGGAAGAAGAACATGGCAGTAGAGGTCATCTGGGCAGAGCTAGGAGGTGGATGAGCATAGATTTTTGTAGAAAGATCTGGAAGAGAGGCTGCTTTAGACAGAGAGGAAAAACAACTGAAGCACAGAAGGGACACAATGCAATGAGAGTTGGGAGGTGGGCGTTGTGCTGTGTCTTGGTGGTTATACAGTGGAAAAAAGAGCTGGTAGATAGGTACAGCAGTTAGTTAGCTCTGAGTTTTGCACTCAGTTACAGGGTCAGATTTGAGACAGTTAGCAAAAGGCAGACTTCAGAAAAAGGCAGCAGGTGGGGGATGTGGCTCAGCTGGTAGTGCACACACACTTTGTACATACAAAGTCCTGGGTTGGATCCCCAGCACCAGGCAGGCTGGGTGTCCCTGAATACCATGAAGATAATACTAATACTAATACTAATACTAATACAAAGAAGCAGTCAAAGAAAGATAGGAGAAGTACTAATTTATAAGGTAACCCTTCAGCCAACTTCTTGTTTCCCTAACCTCTTCTTTTGAGATATTAATCCCACCTGGATGAACAGACCTGCCCACACCTGGGATGGAATGGGATGTTTTGAATAAAGAATAAAAGAGTCTGGCTGGGGGGAAGTGGGGAAAAAGCTGCAAAGAAAGAGAAAGGGGCAGCAGAAAGCAGAGAAGCACATGAGAGGAAAAGCATATGGCAGAGAAAGATCACGGAATGAAAGCAAGCTGACTGATGAAACTTTAATTGACCACTTGTGAATTATTTCTCCTCCGTTACCCTTCTTCATCAGACCCACCAGCCTGAGGAGTTAGAAACACAGCGCCTGGGGTGGCCTCACCCAACATGTGGACTTTATACTTTATATTTTTAATCTATAGCAGTTAGCTCCTTATATAAAAGAGGCTGAGATTGAGGCTGAGGTCTTAGCTCAGAGGTCATCAAACAAGACTGAGCTTAAAGGTTTGGGTTGAGCATGCCCAAGGAATGACCAGCTTCAGAGGTGGAGTCTAAAGGCAGTCCTAGCGTTTTTGCTTCTGAAAATATCTTAAAAGAAGCAAAATTGAGTGGAAAGCAAATAAAGGCAGTCTGGAAGAAACATTGGGGTAGGGTCAGAAGGCCTTGGACACATTTGGGGCCATTAGTAAGGTAACTGCATACAGCTAAGCACTAGAGTCAACACTACTATAAGTAGTGGGTCCAAACTACAATAATTAAACTTAAAATGTGTCTGTCAAGGAAAAAGGTTGGGGAGCAAGGATGGGAGGGAACTGTGATCTGTGCTGGAGGGTTTTAGTCGCTGGTAGTGTGTCTGGAGTTGGAACATTGTTAAGTCTGAAATTCAACAGTCAACAACTCAGTTAATCATTATGCCTAAATTTAAAACAACTTTTTAAAGAAAAACTCCTAGTACTTGAACAAAACCAAGCCAGTCAAAAGGAGGCTCTCCCAGAAGGAGAGAGACAGGAGAAGGGCAGAGAATTGTGGTGAGAGAAACTTTTAGACCTCATGTGTATGGTCCTAGGCATTACATTAGGATGAAGCTATGTCTAAGTTGGGCATGAGAACAGAAAGACTCTCTATGGACTACCCAAAGCTGGGGGTGGGGAAATAAAGAGTGAGATCATAGAAAGTGGGGCAGACTATGGATTAAAACAGGTAACAAAGAGCAGGAGACTAAGGGTAAACCACGTTTCCAGCTCTCATACTTTGTGTCCCACATTCCTTCCATCCCAGGAGCTCAACTTCTATGCTGAGTGGTTCATTTCTTTGCTCTTTCACTTTTTCTCCCTCCTCTAACATTTTTTCTCAGTGTCATCGTATTTTCTTAACACATATGCCAAAAAAAAATCAGACAATATAGGAAGGTGAACTGGTAAGACTAAAACCATCATGAAGCCAGAACAATCTCAAGCAAAGAGAAACAGAAACTGTATGTAACAATGGAAGTTCTCCCTTTCTCTCTGGTAAGGAGTGTGGCAGAAGTTAGGAAGGTGGGCAGGGAAGGTTGGAAGACCTTCAGACTAGCAAGAGCCCATCTTTCCAAGATCCTCATTATGACTAAGACCCGAGGCGCTGCCTTTAAATATTTAAATGCTCAAATGGCCTCATTGTGGAAAAAGAAATCAGTCAGATGAGCGTTGATGTTTTGATAGTTGATAGCAAATAGCCATTTTCTCATCCACTTGGGCAGTGTTTACCGCAGGCTTTTTTCCTGATGTGAATGGGTCTTTTAAACCAACCATCAGCAGTTAGTGCCCCTAAATTGGATAGCAGCATGCCATCTATTTTCTGAGCATGTACTGCTAGAATAAAGACTGCATTTCAGACTGTTCAGATTTAGAAGATGATGAAGGTGAAACTGGATGCCAACACGTGTCCTTATGGACACACAGACCCCATTGTGCATTTTTTGTTCTGGGGCCACATCCAGCTGTGCTCAGGGCTGATTGTGTTTTCAGGAATCACTCCTGGCAGGCTCAAGAGACAATATGGATTGCCAGGGATTGAATTTAGGTTAGCCATGAAAGGCAGATGCTCTACTTACTATACAGTGATGGCTAATCTTTTTGAGCCTGAGTGCCCAAACTGCCGCACAAAACCAAAGAATTCCCTCAAAAGTGCTAGCATGTCAATTAAACCTTCATAACAAGATTTTAGTATCTAAAAACTATGCAGCACAAGCCACGTATCTTAATTGCGGACTTTCCCACATGCCAGCTGCAAGGCCTTTCCATGCCACAGCTGGCATGTATGCCATAGGTTCGCCATCACGATCTTTCTCCAGCCCTCCATTGTGCATTATTGATGCATTGAACAGATATAACAGGACCATGCCAGGAAGTCATGCCAGTGAGTTTGATGGGAAAGAACTCCAGATGCTGTGTGCATCAGCAGAAATCAGATCTCTTGACAAGACCCAACTTCCATGTCAAGATGATGCACTTGGATCTCCCATTACTGGGTTTCATTCCCATTGATTATGGGCTAAAAGTCTGAAAAATATTTATTAGTTGAATGTGCGTCTTTAGGAACTCCATGCAGATCTGGCTCACCCTCTCTTAAAATACAGATTTTCCTCCCGATGAGTGAATATATATTCACATACACAAAATTAAATCTTATCTTAAAAGATGGTGTGAACTCTTCTGAGGAGGGACAAGATAACCCCTGGGTAAGTAAAAGTAATGCATCTTCCCAGGCATTTTAATTATTTCAGGGAGTTAAGAAGAAACCTATCAGCTAGTCAACACTGAAATTGGCAGAAATAGTCTCCACTGCTCACTCCAAAGTCCCATTGGGGCTGAAAAGTCCCAAAGGATCCCCCTCCACCAAGAGGCAGTTAAAAAACATGGTCTGGGAAGCTGAAGTGATAGTACAGTGGGTAAGGCGCTTGCAATGTATGTGCCTAGCTCAGATTTGGCACCCCTGGCACCCCATATGATACCTGAGTGCAGAACCAGGAGTAAACCTAAGCATAGCTGTGTGTGGCCCCCAACCAAAACAAACAAAACAATGTATGGGCTGAAAGATCTTCTCACAAATTCAGTTGCCCATTTTCCCCTGCTGACTTCAGGGAGTTCTCATTCCCTGATGCACCAAAACATAATTCTATCAATTCAATGATGCTTTGGAAGAACCAGTTTAAAATGGATTCTGGAAAATATCACAAGCACTAGGAGAAGCCTTTTATGAAAACGCCATGCCCGGAGAGATAGCACAGAGGCGTTTGCCTTGCAAACAGCTGATCCAGGACCAAAGGTGGTTGGTTCAAATCCCGGTGTCCCATATGGTCCCCCGTGCCTGCCAGGAGCTATTTCTGAGCAGACAGCCAGGAGTAACCTCTGAGCACTGCCGGGTGTGGCCCAAAAACCAAAAAAGAAAAGAAAAAGAAAAGAAAAAAGAAAACGTCACTAGGCTATAGGTTTTGAAACCAAAGCAATTCTATGAGTCCAGATTCACTCTAACTTGCTGCATGCACTCGTGGGACAAAGGGACACTACCTTTATCATTTGTCCTTGGGGTGGGGAGGTACGGGGGCAGAAGAGGGGCGCATCTGTCATGATCACTTTGAAATCAGATTAAGCTGTAACAACCTAATCTGCATGAACACACTAGCTCACTGAACTTCTCATTTACTCGTGTCACATGCAACAAAGGCAGTCATTTCCAAGGTCTTCCTATTTTTCTCAATTGCTTCCAGACACTTCTGTGGTTTTGACTTGTGCTAATCTTTTTCAATGAAAATAAATGAACCATCTGGAAAAAGCAAGTACACATAAAAGACCACTTCCTACATTTTTTTTAAATGTTCAATTTGGTAGTTATATTTTTGTGTTTGATTTTTTT
>PVKC010037612.1:0-12946 GCA_004027635.1 Crocidura indochinensis
CTCCCGGGCCCCTAAAGTCTACTCTTAAACTTTTCTCCAAGTAGTAAAAAGCAATAATTCAAAGATATATGTGTGGACTCTAAATGTATGTATATGTATTTATATGCATGAGTTTATATGTATGTTTGTATATATATGGAGTATCCCTGTGACACTGTTTTTGAACTGACTGGCAGATGGAACCCCATGGAGCAACTGTTCTAAGGATTCTTCTTGAAGTGAAAGCTTCAGAGAAACAACTTGAGCGATGGGGAAGAACAGCACAAAGAGGGGCACCATTTTCCCATGATTAGTGTCTACTCCCTGGTTTAACACTGGGTCATCATTCCCCTCTCACAGAGAGCTCTGATTAAAGGAGATTGCAGATCACTATGATTGCCCAGTGTTGCTCCAGGGAGACATTTATAAGCCCCCAGTGTTTATGTTTATCTTCTCTCTGACACCTTACTCACCCTGGGTCAGGCTTCTACTATGTTCTTGGCCCTGCCGCCCTGAATGTATCCTAGTTCCTCTTTCTAATATAAACATTGTAGGAATAAAATAGTATCTCTGCTCATCAGCCTGGAAACTGTTCTTTTCCCCATCATCTGCTGGGTGGAACATACTCCCTAAATCACTGGACAATGCATTCATGCTAAAGGATTGCCAAAAACAGTTTGATGATTCTGAAAATGGAAACATGGAAACATGTTCTTTTCCATGGAGACATGGAAAAGAGAAAGCTTCATGCTAGAAGAATCCTGTGGGTCACTTAGAAAGTTTTTCTTAGAAAGCTTTCTTTGCTGGGTGAGATATTTTTGAGTTTGGACTAGAAACTGGATGATAGAAGATAAAATTTAAATGTAAACAAGACCATGAATGTAGCTCAAGTGCAGAGCACATGCTCTGCATGAACATGATCCTACTTTCAACATCAGAACCCACATGACCCACAGTACCTTTAGGAATAGTGCTGGTGGCCCTGGGCACCACAGCTGCACTCATTTCAATAACAAAATGAAGCATAGTCTTCAGAAAATAACTCTAAAGATGCCTTAAGTATTTATTAATTTGAGTAATATTCCATTGGGTACACCACATTTAGATTATCCAACCATTTGACATTGAGAACAGGGATAGTTTTCATGTATTAAATATTGTTAGACAGCAATAAACACAGTAATATTTTTATTTTATTTTATTTTATTGTTTTTTTGTTTTTGAGTCATACCCGGCAGCGCTCAGGCTCAGAAATTGCTCCTGGCAGGCACGGGGGACCATATGGGGCACCGGGATTCGAACCGATGACCTTTTGCATGAAAGGCAAACGCCTTACCTCCATGCTATCTCCCGGGCCCCATATTTTTATTTTTTGAATTAGGGTGCTGATGTGTTCTAGAGGACAGATACCAAGGAGTAGGATTAATGGATTATATGATTGTTCTGTTTTTTTTGTTTGGTGGGGTTTTTTTGTTTGTTTGTTTGTTTGGATTGTTTGTTTGTTTTTTTGGTGTTTGGGTCACACCCAGCAGCGTTCAGGGGTTACTCCTGGCTCTGCACTCAGAAATTGCTCCTGGCAGACTTAGGGGATCATATGGGATGCCAGAAATTGAACCCAGGTCCATCCTGGGTCAGCTTCATGCAAGGCAAACACCCTACTGTGCTATCACTACGGCCCCTGTTCTGTTTTCTACATTTTACAAGTCCCCATACTGTTTTTCATAGAGGTTGCTAACAATCAACTGACAATCCCATTAATAATGAATGAGGGTTCCTTTTAGAAGTTTATTTTTTCATGGCTTGAAAAACTCATCGTGCAAGGGCAACAGATTTAACTTCTTCTAAAGAAATTCTACATAGTTTACAGATAGGTACTGTTTCCTCATGTCCTCACTTAACTCAATCCTATCTCTAAATATCACTAGCTGTAGTCTTAGTTTCAACAAATAAATTTGGGGAAAATACAACTCAGTCCATAAAACTTCCTACACCTAAATACGAGGTGAAAGATCAAACTATAAATGAAGGCCATGTCTAACTTTATGACAGTATAGACAAGTTCACTCAATATAAACTTTAAATTGAACCTCTGTAAAATAAGGGCAATACCACCTACCTGTCATTCATTCCTAAAACAGGAAGATTGTGGATACAAGTAATGACTACCATATAAACTCTAATTTTTTTAGTATCTTACTCTACATTTTTGTTTAGTTTGCTTGTTTGGCAGTGCTAGCAATCAAATCATACATGCAAGGTAACTGTTTTATCTCTCTCTTTTTAAGTCTTTTCACTTATAAATACACCTCTAGCTGTATGTATGTTTCACTATGCTTACTTATCCTTCTGTTATAAGAGTAAAAACCAGGTTGTGGCAATAGCGCAGCAAGTAGGGTATTTACCAAACAGGCAAACAAAGGTGTTTGCCTTGTACAAGGCCAACTCAATTTAATCCTTTGCATTCCATTTAATCTCCCTGAACCTGCCAGAATTGATTCTCAGAGGGTAGAGCCAGGAGTAACTCCTAAGCACCACTAGGTATGGGCAAAAACAAAACAAAATAAATAAACAGAAAATAAGCAGTCCTTCCCTCCCAAACAAGGCCATTACATTTGTTAAGACTTAAAGATAATGTCTGAAATCAGATAAAAGGCTTTTGGTAAATAATGAGCAGAGTTCAAGTCAGATTTCTCTTTTGGCTGACAAAGGTTATTGGTTTTCTGTAAAAAAAAATTTTTTTTAACTTATTGTCAGTTCTGTTGCATATAAGTTTTGCTACATATAATAGATAATGTAATAGTGTGAAGTGTAACCTTTTCAACTTTTTTTAAGGCAGAGTCTGGTGATGTAGCTTACATGACAGAACATATGTTTAGCATGACAGAGGTCCTGGCTCCTGCAGTGCTGTCAGAAAAGGCCCACAAGTAACAAAATAATCATAATGACTTATTTTTAAAAAGTGCCATAAATTTAACCCTAAATTAGTGACATGTTATATGATTTGTTTTGAATTGGTAGTACATTTTTTGCTGATATTGGGAATTGACCAAATAAGTTCCCATTTCTCTCTGCCTCTTCTTCCTCCCCTTCCTCCTCTTTCTTAGGACTTAGACATTCCCATTGATGTCTAATTGGAAGCTCTCATGCTTTCTGGCATGCTCTTTCCTGCCTCACCCCTCTGATTCTATCTTCATATCCTGGTGGTAGGCCACTTAGGAAGTTCTCTCTCTATCTCCATCTTCCCATTTTCTTTCTCTTTTTCCTCTCTCTTTATCTCTCTCTATTTCTCTCTTCTTTCTCTTTTGCTTTTGCCTCTCTTCCTTACCCTCCCTTCTCATTTTTCTTGTTCAGTGCCAAAATTAAATATAAATCCAGAAATATTCAAGGCATATATATATATATATATATATATATATATATATATATTCCTAGGTAAGCCATATTATTTAATGTAGACTCATTACTTAATGTATATATTTACATTCTATTTTAAAAGCATCACAAAATGCCTGAGAGGCTAAATAATTTTAGATAAAGGAGATAAACCACCTAGGACTCTCTTAGAGCTCCTTCCAAGGATCATTCTAAAACAGGAATCAGCAAATGTTTTCTGCAAAATGCCAGATAGTGTATTTTAGGTTTTGTGGCCATATGGTCTCTGTCACAACAATTCAAGCCTGCCATTTTAGTTAAAAAGCAGTTACAAATGACAGAAACAAAGGAATTTGTGCACCAATTATATTTTTATGAAAACTGAAACTTAATTTTCATAATAAAAGTTTAGTGTGTCAGTAAATGTTCTTTTCTCTTTCTTTCTTTCTTTGTTTCTTTCTTCTTTCTTTCTTTCTTTCTTTCTTTTTTTTTTTTTTTTTTTTTTTTTTTTTTTTTTTTTTTTTTTTTTTTTTTTTTTTTTTTTTTTTTTTTTTTTTTTTTTTTTTTTTTTTTTTTGGTCATTTGAAAATACAAAAAGCATCCTTAGTTAGGAAAACAGGGAATTCTTAGCTTCACAAAATCAGGTATTGAGCCAGATTTGATCCGATTTAGTTTTTCCACTCAACTCTATTCTAAAAGGTCAACAAATAGTTACTGTTGGAAACAATACATTTCACTTATTAAATACAACTTATCAACTATCAATCCCTGTTACCTATGACTATCCTGCTACCTTGAAAATTACCAATGCTATTCTAATTTCCTACCTGTTTAACCAAAGGTTACTCTGTGGTACTAGGGTTGGGGTCAGTTAAAATCCATGCTATGTCAAGGATTGAACTCAGGTACTCAAACACACTAGGCAAGTGTGTTTAAACACTTGAACTATCTTACATTTTTGAACACTTTAAATAAAGCATTCAAAAGCTCTCTTTGGCCAAACCAGCAAAAGAAGCCTTAAGCAGAGGCCAGAGTTGGATTACAAAGTGCCAGTTTGAATGGAACCTCTGGTACTACTTGAGCCCAGACTCATTTGCATGTCGGTTGTGAACAGAGTTAGGGGAAAAAAATTAAACCAGCTCCACTTCATTCCACAGTGCACTATTTTTCCAGTCAAGGATCTGCACCACAACATTAAATAACAAACAGTACCAAACAATAGAGTTCACAATGGGAAAATTACACAGAACCCCACAATAACTTGTGACTGATGATACTAGTTCTGGAGACCCAACCAACACCCACCAGATATATAATATCTCTGATCAGAACTTTGCAGAGGAAATGTTATGAATGTCCAAAAAACTTAAAGAAAGAATGGAACAAATAGCCCAGAATATTCAAGAGGATAAGACAGTAAAAAAGAGAAAACATTAAGCAAAAATATCAGGGCTGAAAAACAGTGGGTGAAATGAAATCTCACTGGAAAGACTCACCAGCAGAGTAATAGCCACTGATCACAGAATCAGCGATGTAGAAGATGAGCTGCATAACACTTCCACAGAACAGAAAAGACAGGAAAATATCCTCAGAAAAGTGAACAGATGACCAAAGAGATAGCACAGTAGGTAGGGCATTTACCTTGCATGTGGTTGACCCGAGTTCAATTACCAGCATCCCATGTGGTCCCCTGAGTCTGACAGGAGTGATTTCTGATGCAGAGCTAGAAGTAAACCCTGAGTGCACTGAGTGTGGCAGAAGAAGAAGGAAAAAGGAAGAAGGAGGAGGAAGAAGGAAAAAGCGGAAGAAGGAAGGAGGAAGAAGGAAGAAGAAGGAGGAGGAATGAGGAGGAAGAGGAGGAGGAAGAGGAAGAGGAAAAGAAAGGAGGACGAGAAAGAAGAAAAGGAATAGGAAGAAGAAGGAGGAGGAAAAAGGAGAAAGAGGGAGAAAAATAAGAGGGAGAAGGAGGAGAAAAAGGAAGAAGAGGAAGAGGAGGAGGAGGAAGAGGAGGAGGTAACAGTAGAATTGGGATAAACTCAATAGATGTAACATAAGAATCATTGGGTTTCCAGAGAACCAGGAAGAATATCCTAATGAAGAATCAACAGTCACAACCATCACTGCTGAGAAATTCCCAAACTAAAGAGTGCATGAAACCACATCCTGCATGCCCAAATAATGCCAGCTATAAAAGCACCCCAAGGTGTTACTAGTCACAAAGATAAAAACATATATAAAGATAGAATACTTAAAGCAGCACGATCAAGAAGAAAAAAATTATATACAAAGATGCATCCTTAAGATTTACAGTTTTAATAAATAAATAAATAAATAAATAAATAAATAAATAGATAAATGAAAAAGAAAGATTTACAGACTTATCACAAGCAGCTCTCAAGCCCAAAGACAGCAGTGGGATATAGTAATAAACTCCGCAAAATGTATGCTTCATCAAGGATACTTCAGCCAGCAAGACTTTCATTTAGGTTTGAAGAATGGATACAGAGCTTCGCAGATAAACAACAGCTCAGAAACTTTAAGATTCAAAAATAACCTTATGAAAGAATAAAGGGTCTGCTTTAAGGCAAGGCAGGCCTGAAAAACAAACCAAATTCCTATAAAAGTATGAATATGGCACTCTCATGAAAATCATCTCTCTCAATGTCAATGGACTAAAAGCTTCAAATAGGAGACATAGTGGCATAATAGATCAAAATGTTGAATCCAAAATTTTGCTGATTGCAAGAAAAACATTGAATAGGCAGGGCAAACATAAACTCAAAATAAAAGGTTAGAGGATAATCATTGAATCAAAGAACTCCCTTAAAAAGGCTGGAGTGGCCATAGTAATATCACACAATACAGACATTTTGCTTAAAAACATAAGAGACAGAGATGCACATTTCTTAATAAGCAAAGATATGTACAACAGGAAAAAAATCACACTCCTAATCATAAATGCATCCAATGAGGGGCCAGCAAAACATCAGCTGATATATTTGAAGAAAATCATCAATAACAACACAAAATAGTGGGAGACTTCAACACCACACTGTAATCCCTTGATAGGTCAACCAGGCTAAAAGTCAGCAAAGGTATACTAGCTCTGAAGGAAGAAATGAGAATGGCTTAGTGTGTATGTATAAATATATATACATATATATTCATATATAGTAACAGGTATATACATATATGTATAAATAGAGAGGGTTCTCCAGCCCCCAAAAGCTGCATACACATTCTTCTCCAATGCACAAAGGGGATTCTCCAAGATAGACCATATGCTGTGCCACAAAACATGCCTCCATAAAATCAAGAGGACAGAAACTGTATCAAGCACCTTCTCAGATCATCACACACTAAAATGAAAAGTGAATTACAAACAGAAACAGAGAAAGAAAACGTGAAAATTAAATAGCTGTCTACTGAACAGTCAGTGGGTTAGAGATTAAAAAAAAGAGGAATTCAAATGATTATGGGAAATAAATGAGAATAAAGACATGAAATATCAAAATTTATGTGACACAGCAAAAGCAACATTAAGAGAAAAATTTAAAGCTTTGAAAACTTTCATCAACGAGGATAAAGGAGCCTTAAAAATAATTAATGGGGGGCCGGAGAGATAGCATGGAGGTAAGGCATTTGCCTTTCATGCAGAAGGTCATTGGTTCAAATCCCAGCATCCCATATGGTCCCCCGAGCCTGCTAGGAGCGATTTCTGAGCATGGAGCCAGGAGTAACCCCTGAGCGCTGCTGGGTGTGACCCAAAAAACAAAAAAACAAACAAAAAAAATTAATGGCACATTACCTTAAAAATTGGAAAACAATCAGCAAAATGAACCAAACATAGACAAGTGGAAGGAAATAACAAAGTTCAGAGCAAAAATTAATGAACTGGAAACCCAAAAAAACAACCCAAGATCAATGAAAGCAAGTGCTATTTTTAAAAAATAATAAGATCAATAAACCACTAACAATATTTACAAAGAAAGAGAAACTCAATAAACCAAATTAGAAATGAAAAGGGAAAGTTATCATAGAGGATACAGAAATTCAAAGGGCAATTAGAGATTATTTTGAGAAACTATGCCACAAAACAAGATGACCTAGAAGAAATGGATAGATTCTTGGATTTTTATAACCTCCCAAGGTTGCAACAGGATGATTTGGCATATCTTAATAGACCTATCACTATTGAGGAAATTAAAGTGGTAATCAAAGGTCTTCTTAAAAACCCAAAGCCTAGGTTCAAATGAATTCACTAAAGAATTCTTTCAAACCTTTCAAGGGGACCAATCCTTTTCAGGCTCTTTCAGGATATTAAGAAACAGAGACAGTCCCAAATAGTTTATATGAAGATAAAATTATTGATAACAAAAGCAAACAGAGGTGCCACAAAAAAATAGAGCTAAAGACCAATATTCCTGATGAACAAGGATGCAAAGATCCTCAACAAAATCCTAGTAAATCAGATCCAATGCCTTATCAAGAAGGTCATACACCATGACCAGGTAGGATTCATTCCAGACATGCACAGATGTTGTGACTTACACAAGTCAATCAATGTAATACATCATATCAACAAAAGGAAAAATAAAAACCATATGATCATATCAATAATGCAGAAAAAGCATTTGACAAGGTCCAATACCCATTCATCACAAAAACTCTCAACAAGATGGAGTAAAAGAAATATTTATTATTATAGTCAAGTCATTTAGCATAAGCCCATGGCAAATATCAATGGGGAAAAACTAAAATGTCTGGCAGATGATAAGGTTCCACCCTCTCACCACTTCTATTCAACATAGAATGAAGTACTTGTCATAACAATAAAGCAAGAAAAAGATATCAAGGTCATTCAGCTAGAAATGTAAGAAGTCAAGGTCTCAATGTTTGCAGATAAAATGATACTATATTTAGAAAATTCTAAAGACTATCAAAAAGCATCTAGAAACAATAGATGTGCATAGAAAAATGACAAGCTACAAATTAACATCCAAAATAGATAGCGTTTTACATTCAAATAATGAAAGAGAAGTAAGAGACATTACAAAACCAGTGCCATTCACTATTGTGCCACAGAAAATCAATACCTGGAGTTCATTGAACTAAAGATGTGAAAGATCTATACAAAGAAAACATAAAACATTGCTTCAAGAAATAAGAGAGGATACAAGGAAATGGAAGCCTATACCCTGCTCATGGATTAGGAAGATTGCCTTATTAAAATGCAATACCTCCAAAATCATTGTACAGACTTAATGCCTTTCTATAAGAATACCCAGGGTATTTTTCAAAGAGGTAAATGAAACATTCCTGAAATTCATTTGGAACAATAAATTTCCTTAAATAGTTGAAGCAATCTTTGGGAAAAAGAAGATGGGAGGGGGCCCGGGAGATAGCATGGAGGTAAGGCGTTTGCCTTTCATGCAAAAGGCCATCGGTTCGAATCCCAGTGCCCCATAGGGTCCCCCGTGCCTGCCAGGAGCAGTTTCTGAGCATGGAGCCAGGAGTAACCCCTGAGTATTGCCGGGTATGACCAAAAAAGATGGGAGGAATAGTTTTCCCCAACTTTAAATTATACTCTAAAGCAATCATCATTAAAATACCATGCTATTGGAACAAAGATAGACCGATAGATAGATAGATAGATAGATAGATAGATAGATAGATAGATAGATAGATAAAGTTAGATCAATGGAAAAGACTTGAGTATTCAGAGAATGTTTCCCAGACATACAATCAATTAATCTTTGATAAAAGGGCAACAAATACAAAATGGAGAATGGAAAGCCCCTTCAACAAGTGGTGTTAGGGAAGCTGATAAATTACATACAAAAAATGAACTCAGACCTCATTTTAATAACAAGCACAAAGGTCAAGTAAAAATGAATTAAAGATCTTGATATCAGACATGAAACCATAAGGTACATAAAGGAAAAGGTGATTAAAACACTCCATAACACTGAGGCTAGAAGCATCTTCAAGGAAGAAATACCGTTGTCCAAGCTAGTTGAAATAGAGATAAACAAATGAGACTATATTAAACCGAAAAGCTTCTGCACTTCAGTGACAAGGCTATAAAACTACCCATGGAATGGGAGAAACTATTTTCCCAATACCTATCTCATAAAAAAGCTAATATCTAAGATATATAATTTACTGGCAGAACTTAACAAGAAAAAACTTCTAATCTCATCAATCAATGGGGAGAAGAAATGAACAGAAATTTTCCTTAAAGAACTACAGATGGCTAGAAGGCACATGTTTCACATCACTAATCATCAGGGAGATGCAAATCAAAACAACAAGGTATCATCTCATACCACAGAGAGTGACACATACCACAAAGAACAAGAAAAACTAGTGCTGGCGTGGATATGGGGAGAAAGAGACTCTCATTCACTGCTGGTGGGAATGCCATTAGTCTGTCTAGGCCATCTAGTCTAGCCTTTCTAAAAATGAGATGAATATTCCTTTAAAAACTGAAAATTGTGCTTCCTTATGATCCCATCAATACCACTCCTAGGGATATACCCTAGGAACACAAAAACACAATATAAAAAATGCCCTCTGCACTCCTATGTCCATCACAGCTCTATGGACTATAGTCAGAATCTGGAAACTACCCATGTGCCCTGACAATAGATGATAAAGAAACTGTGGTGTATCTACACAATGAAATACTTTGCAGCTGTTAGGAAAATAAAGTCATAAAATTTGCTTACACATGGATGGACATGGAGAGAATTATGCTGAGTAAAATGAGTCAGAGGGAGAGGGATAAACATGTAATAACCTCACACATCTGTGGTATAAAAGGAAAATAAAAGACAATAAAGATGAAGATTAGGAGAACCAGTCCATTGTAGGAAGCTTACCAGAAAGAGCAGAGTGCAGTTAAAGTAGAGAAGGATCTTTTATAAAAGGGACATTCATGGCACCCCTTCATTAGCAGTAGTGCAAACTACAAGTCAAATAGGAGAGAGAGAGAGAGAGAGAGAGAGAGAGAGAGAGAGAGAGAGAGAAGGGCATGAAAGACAGTGAGAGCAAAAAGTTGACTTTGGTGGTGGGAAATGTGCACTGGTGAAGTTTTTTATATATTGTATGACTGTAACTCAATCATGAACATCTTTATTTGTGAAAAATTTGTAGAAAAAAACTGTAGTAACCATAGTATTTAAATTTTAAAAAATCCAAAAAAATAGTTTTTTTAAAAAAAGCTCTCTTCATTAAAAATGGATCAAACTGCATTACCAAT
This sequence comes from Crocidura indochinensis, assembly GCA_004027635.1. NCBI lineage: Eukaryota > Metazoa > Chordata > Mammalia > Eulipotyphla > Soricidae > Crocidura > Crocidura indochinensis. The sequence continues at coordinate 10,616 of PVKC010037612.1, forward strand.
AAGTATCTTCATTATAAATGAAACAGGAACTGAAGTAGCCATAAGACCCACATTTACAAAACACCTGAAGATGTCTTCATATTCATAATTTGTACCAAAGTTTTAGGACCAGAATGATAATACAGAAGGTAGGACATTTGCCTTGCATATGACAAATACCAGAGCCCCATACTGTTCATCAAGTCTTCAGGAGGCAATCCTTGGCATAGAATAAGGAATAATCCCTAACCACAGCAACAACCAAAATATAAGAATAATAACAAACAGCTATTTATTTTAACCAAATATTCATTATCATAATACAGTGTTGCATAGGGCAATGAATAAAAACAGTGAAATTACAGTATCTAACATGAAAAATTGATCTTAATAGTGAATAAGACTGTTCTAAGTTCTATATGGTAACTAAAAGTATTTTTTTCTTTTTTTTCTATTTTTTTTCTTTGGCCACACATGGTGGCACTCAGGAATTAATCTTAACTTTGATGAGAAATCTATCCTGAAAGGCTCTGGGGATTATACATATCGATTGTATGAGATTGGCTTGTATGCAAGGCAAATACCCTACCTGTTGTGCTATATCACTCCAGCCTCTAAAGTATCTTTAATAAAAATTATTTCTTACTCCTCCTTTGGTGTCTTCTTGACGTTTTCTTGATCCTTGAAGAGTGTTTTTGACACATCATTAAAAAAGAAACAAAAAGAAAAAAAAAACAGCAAGATCCTAATAGAACTGTTTTGTTTTCTTTCAACTCCAAAATCTAATACCTAATCTAACTCTAAGTTTTAACATTTCCCAAAACTGCAATTTTAAAGCAATCATTAGTCCCTTGTCAGACTAGTGAGGTGATATTCATACTAACCCCAGTCTCCAACACCAAGACTTCTCTAGGTGAAAGGAAAGTTGTTTGGAAATAAGTTTGTTACTTAATAACTTGTTGTACCCTCTTTTATATGATTAAACACTTTTTTTGTTTTATTTTTTGGCCACCCCCATTTGATGTTCAGGGGTTACTCCTGGCTAAGTGCTCAGAAATTGCCCCTGGCTTGGGGGACCATATGGGACACCGGGGGATGGAACCGCGGTCCTTCCTTGGCTAGGGCTTGCAAGGCAGACACCTTACCTCTAGTGCCACCTCACCGACCCCAACACTTTCTAATTAGTACAACTCTTTACAGGATCTTTCTATTTACTTAAATAGAATACATTTAATCAATTAATTACATAATAAACCTAATTAGCCTCTAATTTTTAATTTGTATACATTTTAATAGTGGAAAAATCCTATTCTATTATAGATTATTTATTATATAGTTTTTTGTTTGGAGGTCATACCAATTCTTAGGGGAGGAGGGAGCTTTTGCTGCTGCATGGTGCTTAGGGAGCAGGTGGTACCAGAAATGGAACTTTAACCTCTAGGATGCAAGTATGTATACTAACCCTTTGAAATAGCTCCAAAGAGCGCGCGCGTGCGCACACACACACACACACACACACACACACACACACACACACACACACATATATCATTTTATATAGCCTTTTCCTTTATAAAAGTGCGCTTTCTTTTTACCATTATTTTAATTCCTATGTAGATGCTGCCATGGAATTCAGAACACTTGTAAGACCAGAGAATGAAGAAAACATTGCTGAATTCAGTTTAGAAACCACCTACAGTTTCTTCCAAGAGGAGCGTGTGCTTTCTGGAATAAGATTCTGATATTAGTTCATCTACTTTCCTTTATTACAAAGAGAACTTCTAATAACAGCATATTAAAACTATCCATCATTTAAAGCAGGCTTGTGAAGTATTGCCTAACAATTATCTCAGTGATTTGCCATCAAAAGTGATAAGGGTTTTGAAGGTTGTAGAGATGGTACAAGGAGAAAGAAACTAATGTTGCATGAAGCAAATCTGAGTCCAATACTGGGACCCCATAAGTTACCCAAGCACCACCAGAAATTCTCCCCAAACTCAGAGCCAGGAGCAAGCCCTGAACACAGCTGGGTATAGCCAAAAATACAAATAAAAATTAATAATAAAAAAAAAAACTTTGGTTTGCCTTTTGTTTTTCTAAAAAAAAAAAAAAACCCTACATGTATAATACCTATTTGAAAGAGAAGCCTAAACCACAATTCAGTTTGTATTGCCTAGTACTCCAGAAAATACTGTTCTAAGTAAAATGCACTTTTTTTACAATTGTTTGAACCTCTAATAGAGGAGCAATTGTTTGATCCTCTATTATAAAGTCAGTGTTTTGGTATTATGGGAACATAAAATATGTCAGACAATGGGTCAGTACAAAACCAGTAGAGTATCTTGGATTTAC
>PVKC010037613.1:0-12943 GCA_004027635.1 Crocidura indochinensis
CCCCCCCCCCCCCCCCCCAGTTTATTTTAATCGTTCTGCCCAGTCCTGAACTAGTTACGGAGCAACTTCACCTTCTTTTCTATCTTTCCAACTGTTCCTTGAAGCTGCGTCTTTTCCTCGGTCGCAGCTCCTGTGGCCTTGGGCCTTCGTCCACCCAGGAACGACCGTCCAGCTGCAGGGCTGCGGCCTCTTGCCTGTCATCTGACAGCTCGGCCGGGCCGCAGGGCCGCTCGGGCTGCGCTAAACTGTCGCAGCATCCTTCCAGCCTGGTCTCCCTCTCGCAGCACCTCCGATTTCTTCTGGCCTGCGCGACTGGGACCCATCAGCCTTGGGATTCCTCCCTCACCAATCCCAGCAGAGCCACGACGGGAGGCGCAGTTCCTGCGAGCACTGTTGCCAGGGTAACTTGAGCCTAGAAATAGCAGCCACTTTTCTCAATAGTCTTTTCCTGTTCCCGCTTTTAAAATTCCTCCCCCCCCCCTTTTTTTTTCACAGCTTCAGGGTAAAAGACAAAACAGCTGTGTTTTATGTTTGAAAACTGCAACTCACATTCAAAATGCTATCATCCAGCAAAAGTCTGTTTTCAGCACTTTTTTTGAGAAGTAGGCAATGCTTATTCTTTTATTTTAAATAGAACCATGTTGTCTTAGTAGAAAAGTAATACTTTTCCATTGTTAAAAATTTGGAAGATACTAGAAGGCCCAAAAGAGAGAGGAAAAAAACCCAATAAAATAAAAACCAGAGGGGGATGAATGCCTATCAGTAATCCAAAATAAAATAAAGTAAAAGCAGAGGCAGTTTCGACTCCTTGGACTGATTTTTGTTGCTTTTGAAGCACAAAAACCTTTCTTAAAATCCAGTTCGATCCAGAATTCCATTATGAAGACAGACAAGAAGCTTGGCTTGGGGTAAAGCTGATACTAAAGGCCAAGCTGCTCAGCTGAACCCTTGCTCCCCAACACAGACCTGCGAGTCCCACATTCTTGACACCAGCCTTGAGAGAGAGCCAACACGCCTGGTGCCAGAGGTGGTCTCAGCTTGGCACTCTGGTTGCTTGGGGGAAGGAACAATTGCTATGTGGGGATGGCCAGCCCTTTCCACATACTTCCTTTTTCTCTGTTCTTCCCTCACTAGGCAGACCATGTCAGGCTGTCAGGATCTTTTAAGCACATGTAGCGGCCCTGGTGTTTGCATTTCCGCCCCTGGTTGGTTGGCAAAAACTCTTAGCTCTTAAATGATCTTCTAGGCCTCTCTATTTTCCTCTCTTTTTCTGTTTGTTTTTTGTTTTGAGGACACATTCAGCTATGATCAGGGGTTACTCTGGCTCTGCAGTCAGGAATCACTTTGGTGGTGCTTGAGGAACCATATGGAATGCCAGGCAGGATCCAACACAGGCTTGCTAAACGCAAGGCAAGTCCCTTGCCATCACTCCGGGTTCCCTCCACCCCCACTATTTTCTTAAAACCCATATTACTTCCAGTCTCATAGCAGGGATTATCAACCTAGGGCTCAAACAGATCCAAAAAAGTAGATTTCTGTATTTTCATTACTACAGCCTTTATGAAAATTCTTTGTTTTTTCAGCCTTTTAAAATTGTAGGCACTGTGGTTTATAAGCCTCTTAGTGGTGGGCTTTTGTGTGCAGCACACCCCAGCACCACACCTTTCCCCAGGGTCCACTTCCCTCCACCACTATCTCCCTTCCCCCCATCCTTCCCCTATTTTCCCTCTGTGGTAAGTTTTCTACTAAAGGCAAGCTCTCAGTTTCTGTTGCCTGCGGACATTTGTTATTTCTCTATGTTTCTGAGATCTTGCATATGAGAGAAGTCATACTTTCCCTCTGTCTAGTTTCATTCAGCACAATACTCTCCAGATCCATTCATGTAACAACAAATAGCAGATTTTATTTTTTTTTTAAATAATCCACTAGTATTCATTGTCTGTATGTATTGTTGTTTCTTTAGTCGTTCATCTGCTCTTGGGGATTTGGGTTGTTTTCATACTTTATCTATTGGGAGAATAGTGCTGCTTTGAACACAACAGTACAAATGTCTTTTCTGGATAGATTTTTTTTGGGGGGGGGTATAGGACAGATGCCAAGAAGTAAAATTGCTGGGTCATAATGGCAACCTAATTCCTCATTTCTTGAGGAGTGGTCATACTATTTTTCTAAAAGCACAGGCCAGTCAACATTTCTACCAGTGATGGTTGCTTTTTCCCACATCCACACCAACACCAGCTGTTTTGTTCTTAGTGTTATGTGCCAGTCTCACTGGTGTAAGATGATGTCTCATTTTTGTTTTGATTTGCATTTCCCTGATAAGTGATTCAGAATGCTTTTTCATATATCTTTCAATCATCTGTTTTCTTTGCAGAAGTTTTTGTTCATCTCTTCCCTGCATTTTCTCCTTTTAGGTTTTTGGGCCACAATCACTATCACTCAAGGGTTACTGGTTCTGCACTTAGAGATCACTCAGAGTTTGGGGAACATATGGGATGTCGAAAATTGAACCCTTGGGGCCTGGGAGATAGCATGGAGATAGGACGTTTGCCTTTCATGCAAAAGGTCATCGGTTCGAATCCTGGTGCCCCATATGGTCCCCCGTGCCGCCAGGAGCAATTTCTGAGCATGGAGCCAGGAGTAACCCCTGAGCACTGCCGGGTGTGACCCAAAAAAAAAAAAAACCAAAAAAAAAAAATTGAACCCTAGTTGGCTGCCTGCAAGACAAATGCCCTACCCACTGTATTTTGACTCCAGTCTCTCCCCTGCACTTTTTTGAAGAGAGCCGTTGTTCTTGTTTTCTTGTAAAGTTTACCAGTGCTTTATATATCTTAGATATTAATGCTTTTCCAGATGAAAGCTCTCCAAGTCAGGGCTTTCTTTCTTTTTTTTACTTCTGGTCCTCATTGCTTTTGCAGTGCAGACTTTTTAGTTTGATGCAGTCCTGTTTATTGATCTTTGCTTCTATTTCCTTGGCCAGTGATGTTGAATCATTGAAGACCCTTCTAGCTTTAATGTCATGGAATGTCCTACTGATGTTTTCCTCAATATAATTTACAAATTCAGGTCTGATATTGGGATTTTAATCAACTTTGACTGAACATTAGTGCATGTTGTTAGAAAACGGTCTAACTTCTTCTTTTTTTTGCTTGTGATGACCAGTTATCCCAACAATGTTTTTTGAAGTTTTCCTTATTCTACTTCATAGTTTTTATGTAAATTCCCTTTATTTATATGCACACATATTTTGAATATTACAGTAACTTCTACTTCATTAACATAATTGAAATATTTGCATTTACATAACTTAATGGTTGAACTATTCAGTATTATAGGGAAGTTATTTTATTATATATCTTGTTTCCCTTGCTTTTAACCTTTACTTTGATGTGTCTGTCATGTTATTGAAACAGACGATTAGCATTTTCTCCTCAAATGAAGTAATATTGTCTTACTATTATTTTAACCACCATTATTAGTTTTGACTGACCTTAGAATAAAAATTAATGATAGTGGCACTACTTTCTTAGAGTGATCATGCTTTCCCCAATTATCACTTGAGTCATAACTACTAAAAATTTTTTTTAAACTGGTAATTTTACCTATTTGATGGGCTCTGGGAAGATTTCTTGCAAATGAAATGCCATCACCAGAGCATCTTTCAGAAAGTGATATTACTTTTATTTTCCTTGGTTTGGGGCCCACACCTTGTCATGTGCAGGTCTTGGTCCTGGCTTTGCATTTTGCACTTTGCACTCACCAGTATCACTCCTGGTGAACTCAGGGAACAATATGGGATGTCATGGATTGAACCTGAGGTTGACCTTGCACAAGGCTCATGATTCTGTGACATGAAGTCATGTCATGCAATACTTCACAACACACATACTATCTTCTTGTTATAGGTTCCAGCTGATGCTGAATTTAGTTTGAATTTTCTGAATGTTGGATCCTTTGAGTATGGACATTCTATGGACATTCTCCACTAGACATGTACTAAACTCAGGGATCATTTATTGACTGAGAGAAACACGAGTAAGTCCCTGCTTACTTTCATTGGTCTGTGACAAGCAGTTGCAAGGCTAAGCTTCTAGGATTGTGCTTCTGGAAGTCCACACCCCGCCTTCCTCCACTTGCCAGTAATTCTGTAACCCCACTTGCATCTTCACCCACCTAATGATATGCAGATTGGTTTATACTCCATCTCTCTCTTGGATTCTGAACATGATGACATAAGGAAAAGAATAAAATGAGACGAGACCCCATATTTCCTACTCTTTCATTGAGGCTTCAATGAGAGTGTTTCATTCAATATCTTAAACATTTTTTTGTTTTCTGAGCCACCCCCAGCATTGCTCAAGGTCCACTCCTCTCCCTGTACTCAGGGATCATCCTGATGGACTTGGGGACTATATGGGATGCCAGGGATCAAACCCGTTTTGCCCTACCTGCTGTAGTATCTGATCCCTCCTTTTATTTTTGATGACCATTATTCGTGTGCAAATGCAACTCTTGGAGTGCCCCTGAATTTCCTGTGGCTGCGTGTAAAAAAAATGCAGAAATTCTTGATTTTATAAAGGAAAACTTAAACTCACATTGGATCATACATATTGCCAATTGATTTTTGTCAGTGGCACTAAAAGAGTTTTGTAGGAAAGAAGAATTATTTCAGTAAATTATGCTAAAATGTAATGATCGTCTTTAAAAAATAAATACGTAAAGGGAAAAACAAAAAGTAGAAGTGAAAAGGAAAACTGGAAGGACAAAAGTGAAGTCCCCTTGAGCTAGCTAGCTGCCATGGGTACCGGCCCCTAGGCTGCTGAGCTCCCGGAGCCGCGCGCCCTCTTGTGGTCACACATGAGCATCGCGACTGCTTGCGCTGCGTTCCACTGGGTTGGCTTTACCACCCGCCCCCAGCTGGTGGTCCCCACTTTATGGCATCCCAGCAAGGTAGGCCTGCATCTCTTTGAAGTCAGTTGCACGCAGAGCTTGATGTTCCATGTGGTACGGCTTGATGAAAAAACCCTGACGCATGGAGACAGGGGTTAAGTAAAATCTGTCATTTCCTCTGGTTAGGTGTTTGCTCCCTTCAGCCGAATCCTTCCAGTTCCCGGCCTAAGGGAATACAAATGGGGACAGGAGTGGAGAGACTTTGGCGGTGCTTGTCCGGAAAGCCAGCACCTTCCCACCACACCCCTTTTCTCTGTGTTTCCTTGCAAGGGGACTGACTGCAAGGTGGACTGAGTCCATCCAAAAGGACTAGATGGGCCGGTTGGAGCCCCCCTTAGAGGATCTTGACTCTGGGAATTGTCTTAAGTTGTAAAATACGCACTGGATGAGTTATGGGCCTCTCCATCCTTGGTTCTGGGCATAGAATGTGTGCTTAATACACACTGAATAAAATAACAAAGAGGTATTTGTGTGTCTATGATATACAATGTCAACTCTGGTTTTATAGGCAGCATGCAGTTTTAATCCTCACCTCAGACTCATTGAACATTTGAGAATAGACTCTTAAAAGACAAAACTTTGTTTAATAGCAAAGTATCCTTTATTCCCCCCAATCCTTCTTCAAGGGAAATACCTGAATATATATAGTCTATATATCGTCAGAAACAATATCTGCTCATAACTCAATGCTGTTTAATCTGATGTTAATCTATTGTTTCCTATAATGAATAATGTTGAGAGGGCCTTGAGAGAGACTATCAAGCTGATGATTTTCTTTACCTATCAAAATGTGCTGTTAACATGACTGAAACCCAAACACAATTATGTATGTAATCAAGGTGTTAAAATAAAAAAATGTGCTGTTATGGCCAACCTTGCATAAAACTGACTTAGCATCCCACATGGTCCTCTGGGTACCACCAGTAGTGATTCTTGTGTGTAGATCCAGAAGTAAGCCCTGAGCACCACCAGGTAAGGCCCTCAAACTAAAAAAAACCTAAAAAGTTTTGTCTTAGAGGAAATGAAGTCCAATAGAGCTAAAGGTTCCTCTGTCAGGTGAAGCAACAAAAAAGCTTCCACACAAGGAATTAATAATGAGCTTAGATAAACTCTGAGGTCTCTGTTATAATTACCTTTTTTTTTCTTTTTTTTGGTTTTTGGGCCACACCTGGTGACGCTCAGGGGTTACTCCTGGCTATTTGCTCAGAAGTCGCTCCTAGCAGGCACGGGGGACCATATGGGGAACCGGGGGATCGAACCGTGGTCCGTCCTAGGTTAGCGGTGGCAAGGCAGGCACCTTACCTCCAGGCCACTGCCCGGCCCCATAATTACCTTATTCTAAATTTCAAAGATTACTTTTAGTTTGTTTTTTGATCTTGTTTAAAGCCCCACTTATCAACATTTTATTTAAAAATTTTAAATGTTGATGGAGGACCATAAATCAGTGCATGTAAATGGTAGGCAGCTTCTGGCCAGTCTCATGGAGGAAATCATTCCCTTGCGGTGCTAGAATAACTCATACATGTGCTTAAGACTCCAGTTCCTTTCTGCCACCCCTCTACTGTCCCTCTCTCCTGCTATTTTGTGATGTGGCTCTCAGATGGTTGATAGGCATTGCTTTCCCCAGATAATATGTCCTGATTCTGGATCAGCATGACTTCCTCTAGTTCCGCATCTGTAGACTCCACATGCCTTGATTTTCTGTCCCACTCTGGCTGCTTCCTTGCAAAAGTAGGACCTAAGTAAAGGAGAAAAGCAAAACTATCTGAACTATCTAGCAAAATCTAGTCCTGAGCTACAACCAAATGTTCCCTGCATCTTCTAATATTGTCTTTTTATTACTTGGCTAGATATCACCATTTGTTTGTTACTCTTTGAATGGTGAATAAGCATTGGAATGAGAGAGCAGTTTCTGGGGAAAGGGTAGATCTTAAGGAGTTGAGGGTTTCCTGGGGGTAGAAGGAACTAATAATCCTAACTCTCTTCTCAAAGAGTCAAAGTCAGAGTCTTATTGAAATGGGTCACTGGGATGGACTCTGACTGAAAGACTTTTGAAATAAAAGTACCCTAAGTGCCAAGGTGATGAGGTTAGTGACAAGCGTGGCATAGGCTCATAGATGATTTTTTTCTGGGTCCTTTTTTATGGAGAGCTACACTCAGCAATGCTCAGGATTTACTCCTGGCTCTGTGCTCAGGGATCATTCCTGGCAGTGCTCAGGAAACTGAAAGAGTTCTGGGGAATCTGGTCAGTCATGCATAAGGCAAACACATTACCTGTTGCACTCTATGCTCTGGCCATATGTTCTAGATCTTTGAGATATTTCACCTTTCCTGGGAGAGACCAAGTTGTGATTTGGTCTGAGTCAAGTCAAGTGAAGTCAAGCAACTTGGTCTCAAAAATACCTACGAGAACCTGAAGCATTCTCCATGAAATAGAACACTGGAAGAATTGTCCTCTTCAAAGTGCTCTTATAGGGCCTGGAAGATAGAAAATACAGTGGTCAGGACACTTGCCTAGTATGCATACCTCAGGGTTCCTTATGCATCACTGTATGTAGCCTTGGGGAACACCAGTATCTTTTTTTTTTTTTTTTTTTGGTTTTTGGGTCACACCCAGTGACGCTCAGGGATTACTCCTGGCTATTCGCTCAGAAGTCACTCCTGGCAGGCACGGGAACCCCAGAATCTTTGAGGTGGTCAGCGTGAGCCTCTCACTGCAGGACCTGAGCACTACAGCATTCTTGGGCCCTTGTATTGGATTGCCAGCAGACTAGCCACAAATCATCTGTGTGGCACCCCACGCCTCCTGAGCACCTCTGGGGAGTATTCCCAAACTACTACAGCTACAGTGAAATGCTGTTATAAAATAATCATCAGGGGGCTGGAGAGATAGCACCACAGTAGGGCATTTGCCTTGCATGCAGTTGATTCAGGACAGACAGTGGTTAGAATCCCGGCATCCTATCTGGTCCCCGGGGCCTGCCAGGAGCGGCTTCTATGCACACAGCTGGGAGTAACCCCTGAGCGCCGCCGGGTGTGACCCCAAAATTAAAAAAACAAAACACATCAGTACTTCGATATACATGTCTATCTCCTTTTTCTCCCTTTTTTTGTTTTTTGTTTTTGGGCCAGTCCCAGCAGTGCTCAGGGGTTACTCCTGGATGTCTGCTCAGAAATAGCTCCTGGCAAGCATGGGGGACTATATGGGACACCGGGATTCGAACTAACCACATTTGGTCCTGGATCAGCTGCTTGCAAGGCAAATCCCGCTGTGCTATCTCTCCGGGCCCACATGACTATCTCCTAAATGTGCAGGAGACATCTGCACAGCCTTATGTGTGACAAAAGATTGAAACAGGTTTTCTGTCATGCTGAGTTTGTAAGCATTGTGAGTTCCAGGCGTAAGAGGCATTTGTGTGTCAATGACTGACCAATATAAAGGAAAGGAATTGCCAAAATAAGCAAGTTGGTGGTGATTGTGGTAAGAAGCTGGAAATAGGGACAGGGAGATAGCATGGAGGTAAGGCGTTTGCCTTTCATGCAAAAGGTCATCGGTTCGAATCCCGGTGCCCCATATGGTCCCCCGTGCCTGCCAGGAGCAATTTCTGAGCATGGAGCCAGGAGTAACCCCTGAGCACTGCCGGGTGTGACCCAAAAACCAAAAAAAAAAAAAAAGGAAGCTGGAAATAATAAGTCTGCCTAAGGCTTCCAAAATCTACATGGGTATTTGTCAAATTATCATTCTCTACTTGTGAAAAATTCAGTTTGATAGAGTGTGTCTAAAATAAGACTCAAGCATGCCTCCAGCCCTCTGCTGTGATTTCATATTCCCTGTGTTCTTTCAATTGGTCTCCATTTCATTTTTACCTTCTGGTTTGCAGCAACAAAACAACTTATGATAGCAATAGGGACACTTCTATCTCAGCCTTTGAAAAAGTATAACAATTAAAAATTGATCAGAATTTGGGGCCAGATTGATAACATAGGGGTTAATGCCCTTCCTTTGCATGCTGTCAACTCTGACTACTACTGATTTCCCTAAGCACTCGCAAGAGTGACCCCTGACCACAAAAACAAGAGTGAACCCTAAGCACAACTGAGTGTGGATCACCCCCCAAATGGTCAGTATGATACAAAAACAAGAATGGGATAAAATATCTGCTACATTCGTCTATCATTTCAGGCATAAAGATGAATTTTGTTTTAAAGTTACTTGATGTCCATGTGCTGAATTGTTGTGTATATAAACATTATTATGTTACTGACCCTACCCTGATCTGTGATTGTGCCCTACCCTAGGGTGTGACCTGGCATTCTGCCCCCACCCTAGGGTGGTACCTGATTCTGCTTCCACCATTGGGTGGTACCTGATTCTGGGGCATAAAAAGCAAGTATCTGTGGAAGGCGGGAGGCCTTTTTTCTTCGTGGTCTATTCCTAGGTCTTTTGGGGCTTCGGCCTCTTCAAGGAATAAAGAGCTATTTTCTTCGGAAGCCTGGCTGCCTTTTGGCTTTCTTCCAGCCGCATTCACCTCAGAACCGCTGGTTGACCAGGGTGGCAGAGGCGTTCTCCGAGCTGGAGGGGAAAGACCTCATTCTCCATCCCTCCATCAGTGAACCTCTTCAGGGGCTGACTTACTACTCTGAATCTTCTCATTATTTTTAGTATGCACATTAGTGTAACATTGACATTACGTGGCTCTTTTCTTTTCCCTTAGAGTCTGTAACCAGATTTATCCCTCAGGGAAGGCGATTGGGTTCCCTGGGTCACAATGTCACTGTCACAGCTTTTGGGACCAGTGGTTGGGGCAAGCACTGAATTTGACACAGCTGCACAAATTATATGCTTCTTAAAAATAGCTTTTTTACTAGAGCAAGGAATAATTGGATTTTTTGAATTTTGTTTGTTTTTGTTTTGGGGGCCACACCCACTTGATGCTCAGGGCTTACTCCTGGCTAAGTGCTCAGAAATTGCCCCTGGCTTGGGGGGGCCATATGGGACGCCGGGGGATCGAACCATGGTCTTTTCTTGGCTAGCACTTGCAAGGCAGACACCTTACCTCTAGCGCCACCTCACTGGCCCCAGATTTTAAATTTTTTTTCCTGTGTAAGTAATAAACATTTATTGAGACTTCTGGGGGAGATGGTAATGGCCTCCTAATGTGAGTGAGTGAGCTTGGTTCGATTCCAGGACATGACAACCATTTTGCAGACCTTGGGGTCTGCTGCTCTGCATCTGGCGCCACTTTCTGCTCAGCCTTTTCTGATCAGCTCCTCTTACAGGTGAGCAGGATGGGCTGAGGGGCTCACTCAAAGTTGAGGGCCCTGGCTCAGCCATGCAACGTTTCTCAGTGCAGACAGTCATATCCAAATGTGCTCACAGTCGCCTCCTTTTGCTTCTATTATGTTCCCTCACACCTTGGGTCCCACTTGCAGACCTAGTGATGGGATCAGGGAACTGAGAACAGCTGCAAAAAATAAAAATGATGATTGGGGCTGGAGAAATAGCATGGAGGTAGAGTGCTTATACAGAAGGACGGTGGTTCGAATCCTGACATCCCATATGGTCCCCTGAGCCTGCCAGGAGCGCTTTCTGAGCATAGAGCCAGGAGTAACCACTGAGAGCTCCCATGTGTGACTCAAAAACAAACAAACAAAAAAAATGGAAATGATGCTCCAATAATAATTCTTTTGGGGAAGACAGAAAAGAATAATTCAAGAATATGACTCACAGACTCCAGGAAAAATGAAACTACTTTCAGAAATCTTTTTTTTTTTTGGTTTTTGGGTCACACCCAACTGTACTCAGGGGTTACTCCTGGCTATCTGTTCAGAAATAGCTCCTGGCAGGCACTGGGAACCATATAGGACACCGGGATTCGAACCAACCACCTTAGGTCCTGGATCGGCTGCTTGCAAGGCAAATGCTGCTGAGCTATCTCTCTGGGCCCACTATCAGAAATCTTAATCTCACATCCCTTCTAGTCTTAGTCACTTAGTTTATCTTGAAATCAATTGACCATAAGCCACAAAACAAAGTGAATGGAAATACCTATAATTTTGGGGAAAAAAACTCAGTGTGCTGAATTAATAATAAAAGGATATATAAGAATGAGTTGAAAAATGAGTGCCAATTTACATAAAGCACAGGTTTCTGAGTATTTTTAAGTCATAAGGAGAAGATACAGTACTGTTGATGAGTGTTTTCTTTTTATAGACCTAAATATTATCTCTAATTCATTCTCTTAAACTTAATGTTCATTTGGTAATATATTTTATTTTATTTTTATTATTTGGGGGGCACACCCAATAGCACTTCAGAGTTACTCCTGGTTCTGTGCTCAGAAATGACTCCCTACACACTTGGGAGATATATTGGATACTGGGGATAAAACCCGGGACAGTCACATGCAAAGCAAACACCCTATCTACCTTCTGTGCTATTTCTCTGGTCTCATTGTAATATACTTTAAATATTTTTCTGATGTTTCTTTTTTTGTTTGTTTTGGGGCCACATTCAGTGGTGCGTAGGGCTTATTACTGGTTCTGTGCTCAGGGATCACTCCTGGATGTTGGGGATAGAACCTGGGTCAACTTCGTGCAAGGCAAATATCCTACCCACTGTTCTATGCCCATTATTCAGGATTTAGTTGTCTGAACATTTTTATTTGTATGTGTGGAGAGAAATGTGTTTCAAAAAGAACCACACATACAGAAACACACATAAAAATGAATAAAAACAACAAAAAACAAATGTGTTACAATCATTGACATTCACATTTGATTTTGTTGTTTAAGTTTCCACATCTCCGAAAGGAATAAGATTTATAGCCTTTAAGTGTCCTCACCTGGAAGAGACATGAGACTGAAAAGCAAAGAGCAGGCACTGAACCTGTGATTCTCAAATGACTGTCATTGTTTTGTGACAGACATATTTGTGCCAGTTACCCTACTTTATTCATTGTATTCTTTCTTGTACTGTACAGTAAAGTCCATGGTTTGTGAGATCTCCACACACCGGATTTCTAACCCCAGGAGGACAGGTCTGAAGAAGCACGGTAGAGGAGAATTAATAGGCCGAGCCAGTCAGAAAAGAGTAACGGAGTCAGTGACTTCTGGTGGTTTCTCCCTCATGCTGTCTCCTCCCAGGGCCAGCCCAAACGGCCTTTTTTTTCTTATCCCAGAAGAAAATCCACCAGGGTGGGGCAGGGCAGGGCAGAGTAATCAGGTGGGCTTTTTATATGTCAAAGGAAAGATTCAACAGAAAGAGGGAGATGGGCAAATGCTTTTATTTTAGGTTAATAGCTGGGTGTCATCATACACTGCACCACTCATTAATCTTCTGTCAACAATACAAATATAGTCTGTATATAGAATTATAGGATTAGACATATATATAGACATGTCTGTTTAAGAGAATCGCAAATCCTACAACTAATTGCGCTTGATCACTTCATTGAACTCCATTTCATAACCCAGTGATTCTCTTGCTATAAATGATCTTCCCTTCATCTCCTTAAAGTTGGATCGTTGTCACGACGACTGATGTAAAAACTGCATGTATAGGAACACAATGGGAACACTTTTCTTTCAGAGCAATATTTTTTTACCCCTTTTCTTGTGATAGAGCCTCATGCAATAACGACTTGCACGGAACACGGTTAAGATGGATGTTTAGGGCAGGGGAAGTAGGTGCTGTGTGTGCAGAAGCCCAGGGTTTGAGCCCAGCCAAAGCCTGATCCCCTGAGCTCTGCTGGGCACATTCTGGGAGCAAAGGCCTGCAGTGGCTTCTGAGTAGGCTCGCTAGGTATGGCACAGAACAAGAAGTCTGTGTTTCTATCTGCGTTACATGTTTCTACACGCACACGTGTGTACACACGCTGCTACACATACACACATGTTTCTATAGGCATGCATACATGTGTGGACGCATGCATGCGTGTTTCTACACACAGAACCTCTTCGTTTCATTGAAGAGCATTTCAGTGGCTGCCGT
>PVKC010037614.1:0-12996 GCA_004027635.1 Crocidura indochinensis
CTCCTCTCTTAAAGGGGAAGGATATATTTTTTAAAGAGTGATTGTCTTAAAGG
Organism: Crocidura indochinensis; assembly: GCA_004027635.1. Taxonomy (NCBI): domain Eukaryota; kingdom Metazoa; phylum Chordata; class Mammalia; order Eulipotyphla; family Soricidae; genus Crocidura; species Crocidura indochinensis. The sequence goes on from PVKC010037614.1 coordinate 54, forward strand.
GGAAGAGAGGAATTGTCACAGCCTCAAGAAATTCATGCCCAGATACTCCTACCAAAGATGTCAGTTTTGACTGTCTCAAGTAGGCATTTCTGATAACTATGAATTTCATATTCAGAAGTTGTTCACTTCTGAATTGGGCTGTGTCATGGAACTAAGGAAAAGGAACAACATCCAATGCTCATGGGTAGGTAGAATCAACACAGTTAAAATGACTATCCTACCCAAACTACTATATAGATTTAATGCAATCCCTCTCCAAATTCAGGCATCATTCTTTAAAGAATTAGAAAAATCAATCATACAATTCATCTGGAACCACAAAAGACCCAGGATAGCCAAACATATACTAAAAAACAGGAAGCTGGGTGGCATCTCACTGCCTAACATGAAGTTATACTATAAAGCCACAGTGATCAAAACAGCATGCTACTTGTACTTGGACAGAGCCTCAGACCAGTGGATTAGAACAGAATTTCCAAACATAAACCCCCAGATATACAGTCAACTAATATTTGACAAAAGATCCAAGAACTTGAAAAGGAACAAAGAAAGTCTTTTCAAAAAATGGTGTTGGTAAAACTGGAAAACCATATGTAAGAAATTGAAAATTGACCATACCTCACTCCTTATACAAAGATCAACTCAAATTGGATCAAGACCTCAAAATTAGAGCCGAATCTATAAATTTTATAGAGAATAAAATTGGTAGAACCCTTCCATACACTTTCTCCATTCCCCCCTTGGAACTCTGACTATCCCTCCCCTCCTCAATCCCATTGAGATTTCCCACCTTATTAAAACCCTTCACCCTCATTTCTCAATCTATTAGGCATCAAGTCTGACCTCCTACCCAAAGAACCAGTGCCCAACACCCAATCAAAGGGCCAACCAGTTAAACTCACACCTCATCCCTGGGAAGAAAAGGCAACCAACTCCCCTCTGACTCAAGAGGCATAGACATCCCTATCAACTCTTCTTAATGTGGACTGTTACATGAAACCAGACTTATCTCCAAAAGTACCCCCAAAGCAAGAACACTTCCCAAGACTTCCCTGCTGCCAAACTTTCGCCAATCTCAAGAAAATACAGGGTGTGGGATGAAAAGGCACCCGGGTAACCACACACCAAAAGGAAATACCAAAAGACAATATGGAAACCTATCCTTCCATCATAAGTATAAGACCTGTATTGCACTACCTCTCTGCCTGCTTTTCCCCAAATGTAAGATAGTCTATATATAGAAATATTTTGTACCTTTAATTACTTTGTTATTTCATTTTGTAAAATCCTTATTCCTTATACCTGAAGAATAAGTTATATATACATAGATATACATATACCTGAGGAATAAGGATAAATATATATACATATATATTTAAAATTATTATTCCTAAGGTATACATATATTTATAATATATATATACCTATCTATCTATCTATCTATCTATCTATCTATCTATCTATCTATCTATCTATCTATCTATCTATCTATCTATCTATCTATCTATATACCTATCTATATATCTATATCTATCTATCTATCTATCTATCTATCTATCTATCTATCTATCTATATCTATCTATATATATATACCTGTGGAATAAGTATTTAAAAATATATATATGGTAGCACATAAATTTTTACTTCTATTTTTATCTTTCTTGGGTGTGGGGCCTGTTTCCGTTTTCTTTTTTTTCCACCCCCAAATGCACAAGCAATATAACGTAGCACCAATTTCCCCTGCAAATACACACTAAATAAAGGGGAAACCTTACATATTAAAAAGACCTCTTATCTACTTTGGATAAGAACTCATACTCGTTTACAATACAGACACATATCCAACCTTGAAACTATGTCACGTGGACTTAATGTGGACCCCAGTTGATTAGACACCATCTGTCCAGTCCTGAACCCTGTATCCAGAAATAGAAATGACACAGTTCTTCACGACAGCTACATGAAACAAATCCCATCTGGGAATTCCTTAATGCTGCTCGGACACAAGTGCCAGCACTAATATGATATCCTGAGAAAGAAAATGGGAACAACATGACCTAAGAAAATGTTATCCTACCCCTCTAACTGGCAATAAGACTTTTTACTTTTAATTTCAAAACTGTATTAATAATACACAATAATATACTAATCAATGTACTTATTTTAAATCATGAGTTAATCTTTTTCCTGTTGTATTCTAATATCATTTTCATAATATTTATTGATCAGTACAGTAATAATATTCTCTCAAGAAAATAACTTATTCTCAAATACATTGAAATTAGTCATTTCCAACTTAATGCTATTCATTACTTTATATTGATTATGATATTGTCTATATTTATTGTATTAAAATACTTATTTTAATTTATTTTCATTATATTATATTATAAAATCACATTGCATTAACTTTACATTATGTTAACCAATTAATATTAGATTTATTAATTAATGTTTATCATATGTTAATCATATAGTATATTCATACTGTTAGTGAACACTATAGTATTATTGTACTCTAAGGCTTGTAATATAATATCAATGGCCTTGCAAATACTTGTACTTACCTAAAACTTTATAGTTTATCTTATATGAATTATTTTAATTCCATCAAAGTTTATTATATGACATAAACTTCCGGAGTGCGGGAAATTACCTGCAAAGAGCTTATGGCGCCTGTTTGCTGGATTAACTCCCAACAGTTGGCACAGGTATACTTCTAGCTAATAATTTGCCCTATTTTTGGAAACCTACAGCAAACTCATGTCTCTAGGGCAACAGAACCCAAAAAACCCAAACCACTCTGACATCCCTTGATACCAGAGCAAGTCCCTATATACATCATAGTCAAAGTGGCTATGCCTTCATTGTGTTGACCGAGATTCAAGCACAAACGATCAAGATACAACAAACTCACCTTTACCAACTGCAGGACAGTCATCATCAGAGGTCTCATACTCACGATTACCTACAGACCGCTTCTCACTCCAAGCCTATAATAACAAAAGGAAAGTGCCTGCACGTCCAAGATGATCCCCTATTGTCCTTCGGGATATTTCATCTCCGTACATTCCCTGTGATACCTAGTTCATAGTGCCAGAGATGTGGAAAGATTAGGAGGGTGAAGAAGAAGAAGAAGAAGAAGAAGAAGAAGAAGAAGAAGAAGAAGAAGAAGAAGATGAAGAAGAAGAAGAAGATGAAGAAGAAGAAGAAGAAGGAAGAGGAGGAGGACAAGAAGAAGAAGAAGATAAAGAAGATTAGGAAGAAGAAGAGGAAGAAGAAGAGGAAGAAGATGAAAAAGAGGCGAAGAAGAAGGAGAGGAAGAAGAAGAGGCGAAGAAGAAGATGGAGGAGGAGGAGGAGGAGAAGGAGAAGATGAAGAAGAAGAGGAAGAAGAAGGGGAAGAAGAAAAAGAGGCGAAGAAGAAGAGGAAGAAGAAAAAGAAGAAGGTAGAGGAGGAGGAGAAGGAGAAGAGGAAGAAGAAAAAGAGGTGAAGAAGAACAAGAAGAAGAGGAAGAAGAAGAGGCGAGGAAGAAAAGAAGAAAAAGAAGAAAAAAGAAGAGGAAGAGGAAGAAGAAAAGAAGAAGAATGAATAATGACTTATATCGCAAAGCCTTGATTAGCTCAAAGTAACATTTGTTATTGTTTTACTGTCTGGTGATTGCAACTATAATTAATTATGTTACTTTTAATCTCCAAACTATATATTATATTAAATATTCTATTTTCTATTATATCATATTATATTAAAATACAGTGTATTAACTGTCTCTAACAATTTTAATTATAACATTAGATAAAATCTAAAATACACAATAATTTATTAATTAATGAACATATTTTACTATATTAATTACTCTATATCCAATTTTAATATAACATTATATTAATAACATTCATTGGTGTATGCAGTAATAATATATTCTCAGGAGAATACCTTAGTCTCAAACAAATGATTTAATAATATCCTATATAATGCTATCCATTAATTTATAATGATTATGATATATTTTATGACTGTATACAGTCATAAAATATTTATGTTAATTTATTTACATTATATTAAAGTATTAAACTACACATTACATTATCTTTACATTGCATTAACTAATTGATATAGTAGATTTATTAATTAAGATATATCATATGTTAATCATATAGTATATTCAAACTGCTAGTTAACAAATACAATAATAATATACTCTCAAGCTGATAACATATTTTCAATTCCATTGCAAATATATGAACTTTCTAAGAACCATATAATTTGTCTTATATGAATTATCTTTTATTTCATGATAGTATATTTTATGACATAACTCTCAGGAGTGTTGGAAATTACATGCAAGGAGCTTATGCCTCCTGTTTGTTGGATTAAGCTTCAAGATATTTTACAGGTATAATCCCAGCTTTTTTGTTTTCCAACCGCTGGAAACTGAGAGGAAACTCATGTCTCTATTGCAACAGACCTGAGAAATCCAAAGCACAGTGACAAATAAAATAGAACTTATATTATTTCACATAAAATACAGTTTTGAAATTAAAAGTAAATTAATTATTTCATCTTCTCTTCTTGTACTTCTCTTCTTTTCTTCTTCTCTTCTACTTCTCTTCTCTGTCTACTTCTTCTCTTCTCCTTCTTCTACTTCTCTTCTTCTTTTCATCTTCTTTTTCTTCTTCTTCTCCCTCCATCACTTTTACACATCTCTGCCACTATGAAGTAGGTATCACAGGAAATGTATGGAGTTGAAAGAGCCGAGAGGACAATAGGGGACCATCGTGGACCTGCAGGCACTTTCATCTTGCTATTGTAGGCTTTAGCAAAATGCGGCCTGTAGGAAAGCATAAGTGTGAGACTTCAGACTATGACTGCCCTGTAGTTTGTCAGGGTGAGTGTTTTTGCTTGAATCTCGGTCACCAAAATGAAGGCATAGCCACTTTGACTGTGATGTACATAGGACTTTCCCTGGTAGCGAGCAATGTCACAGTGATTTGGGTTTCTTGGGTTCTGTTGCATTAGAGACATGAGTTTGCTGGAGGTTTCCAGTAATGGGAAATTTAAATGCTGGGATTATACCTGTTGCAACTGTTGGGGATTAATTCAGCAATTAATCACAATTTTATCTGCTACATTCTTAATTTCTAAATTCTATATTGTCAAATTCTATATTCTAAATTTTATAAGTTTTAATCTATAGTCAGAATTCTATATTCTAAAATTCTAAACTCAACAATCAGATTTCTAAATTCTCATTTCAAAATTTCTAAATTCTGTTCATAATTCACACAACCAAAGTTCTAAATTCTATATTCCAATTCTATGTACACATTCTAAATTCTATAATCAGAATTCTAAATTTTAAATTATTAAATTCAATTTTCTAAAATAAAAAATTCTGAATTCTAAACTTCTAAATTCTATACTCAGAATACTAATTGTGAATGCAGATATTCTAAATAATATACTCCAATATTCTAATGCCTAAATTCTAAATTACCAACTTCTATATTCTATAATTTTAAATTGAATATTCTAAAATTTTGCATTCTAAAACACTAAAAAATATATCTAATCATGCAAATTCTAAATTCTTAGAATTCTTCATTCTAAAGTTCAAATATCCAAAATTCTACCTATTATTCTAAAATTCTAAATTACCATATTTTCTGGCATATAAGACAACCATTCAACCCATGAAACACTTCCTAAAGTCTTAGAAGTGAGTACTTCTTCAAAGTAAGAGGGTGCAAATGGCTCGTCCCTGATTCTGGAACAAGTTTCAGTATGCCATATACCAGTCTATAATATGACTCCCGACTTTTAGGAAGTCTTTTATGGGTTATAGGTTCATCTTATACTTCAGAAAATACTGTTTACTTGAATACTGATTTGGCGTAAGTGTGGCATCTGTGTCCTGGCACGTATTAGAAAGGAAACCCGGTGTCCCAAAAATAACAAGAAAAACAACAACAAATAAGGAAACTCAAAAAACCATAAGTAGGACACGGAGAGAGAGCACAGCATCATTTGACTTGCAAGCAGCCTATCCTTGACAAAAGGTGTTTGATTCCAATCCCGGTGTTCCAATTGCCCACCCCATGCCTGCCAAGACCTATTACTGAGCAGACAGCCAGGAATAACCCCTGAGTACTGAGAGTGTGCCACAGAAACAAAAACCATTAATTATCAAATCGAATTCGAAATTGATATATCTCTATATTTTACTCCCAAATGTCTAAATTTCTAAAATATGAAATGCTTATTAATACATTCCAAATACTAACATTCTAAATTCTAAAATCAAAATTCTAAATTTGATTCTAAAATTTGTAATTCATATTTTGAAATATAAACTTTGAGATTGTGAATTTTACATTCTAAAATTCTAAATTCTATACCCTAAAATCGTATATTCTTAATTCTATAATTCTAAATTCTATATTCAGATTATAATTGTATATTCTAAAATTATAAAAGCAATATTCTAAAATTCTATGTTCTAAATTCTAAAAATTATTAATTCTGTATTCAGAATTCTAAATTCTAAATTAAAAGATTCTTAATTCTATATTCGGAATTCTATGTTCTGTATTCTAATATTCTAAAGTATATTTTCAGAATGCTTAATTTTAAATACTAATTTCATATTAAGATTTGTAAAGTCTAAAATTCTAAATTCTATATTCTGAATCCTAAATACAAAATTCTAAAATTCTTATTCTATATTTAGAATTCTAAGTTCTACATTCTAAAATTATAAAACTAATATTTTAAAATTCAATATTCAATTTCTAAAATTTTTAATTCTATATTTAAATTCTAAATTATAAAATTCTAAATTCTATATTCGGAATTCTAAGTTCTGTATTCTAATATTCTAAATTCGATATTCCAAAATGTTAAATTCAAATGTAAAATTCTAAATTCTATATTCAGATTTTTAAATTCTAAATTCTAATTTTGTATTCAGATTTCTAAATTATGGGGCATCGGGATTCTAACCAATGACCTTTTGCATGAAAGGCAAACACCTTAACTCCATGCTATCTCCCGGGCCCCCTAAATACTAAATTCTATAATTCTAAATTCTATATTCAGATTCTAAATTCTATATTCTTAAATTATATAAGAAGTATTCTAAATATCTATTTTCTAAATTCTAATATTCTAATTTCTATTTCAGAATTCTAAATTGTAAAATCTAAATTCTATATTCGGATCTAAGTTCTGTATTCTAAAATTCTAAATTCGATATACCAAAATGTTAAAATCTACATTCTATATTATAAAATTCTAATGCCTATCAGACTATTAGGAAGTTTTTCATGGGTTAAATGGTAGTCTTATACTTCAGAAAATATTGGTTACTTGAATACTGTGGTCGAGAAAGTGTAGGCATCTGTGTCCTGGCCAGTGCTAGCAAGGCAGGGCCCCATGTTTTAGAAAGGAAATTCTAAAAGCCATAAATAGGAACCAGAGAGATAGCACAGCGGCATTTGCCTTGCAAGCAGCCTTTCCAGGACCAAATGTGGTTGGTTCAATCCCGGTGCCTCATATGCCCCGCCCCCAGCATGCCGGCCTGGAGCTATTACTGAGCAGCCAGCCAGGCGTAACCCCTGAGCACTGCTGGGTGTGCCACAGAAACAAAAATAAATCCCCCCGAAAAAACCCATAAGTAATCAAATCGAATTCTAAATTGATAAATGTCTACATTTAAGTCTACATTCGTAAAATATAAAATGTTTACTAATACATTCTAATACTAGGATTCTAAATTCTAAAATTCAAAATCTAAATTTGATTCTAAAATTCGATAATTAAAATTTTGATATATAAACTCGAAAATTCTAAATTCTATATTCAGAATTCTAAATTCTATATCCTAAAATTATAAAACCGATACTCTAAAATTCTATGTTCTAAATTCTAAAATTCTAAATTCTATATTCAGAATTATACATTCTAAATTGAAAATTTCTATATTCTATGTTTGTAATTCTAAGTTCTGTGCTCTACATTGCTAAATTTGATATTCCAAAATTTTAACTTTTACATACTAATATTCTAAATTTTAATATTCTAAATTCTAGATTCTAATCTTATATGTTCTAAATTCTAAAATTCTAAATTCTATATTCAGAATTCTAAATCATAGCTCTGTTGTCAGAAACGTCAGTTCTAGGCCATGATTGTGACATCATATTTCTTGATGTTGTATATCAACCCAGTATGGCCTAGAGTCATGATCCTGACGTCACATTTGTCTTAATGAGGAGAAAAATTTACGTATTAAATTTCATGTTATTTAGGTCATATTTCATAGTTCTGATGTCTGAAATATCAGACATTAAATATGGACATTAAATGTTCTGCTCTTTAGGTCTTATTTCATAATACTTATGTAAAAAATGTCAGTTGGAGGCTGTGATTGTAACATCATAATTCATGATTTGTAATTCCGACCTTGCGTGGCCATGAGTCATGATACATTACAATTGTCATAATGTGGTGGAATATTTAGACATGAAATTTCCTGCTAGTTAGCTCATATATCCTAGCTGTGATGTCAGAAATATCTGTTCTAGGCCGAATTGTGACATCATACTTCATGTAGTTTAATTCCGACGCTGTGTGGCCATTAGTCATGATGTTGACATCACACCTGTGTTAATCTGGTGATAAATTTAGACATTAAATTTCTTACTATATAGGGAAGCCCCAACAACCGCACTGAACCTGTGAATCCCACGAACGCTAACAAATCCACTTTGCTGTGTCCCTGCCAAGGTAGGGAGACTCCACCCATCTGCACCAGCCCGCAAAGAGAGCTAGAAGCTCCTCCTTGGACGAACTGTGCCAGGCTAACACAGCCACTTTACCCTGTCCCCGCCAAGGTAAGGAGACAGTGCCCACCTGTGCCAGCCTGTGAAGGGAGATAGAAGCTCCTCCTTGGACAGCTATCCCACCTGAGTTGGGGAAGCCCCGCCCACCTGCGCCGAGCCTGGCAACTTAAAACTAACTTTGACACTTTGCCCTGTCCCCGCCAAGGTTTGGAGACAACGCCAACCTGCGCCAGCCCGGGAAGGGAGCTAGAACCTGCTCCTTGGATGCCTGTCCCACCTGAGTTGGGGAAGCCGCAACCACCCAAGCCGAGCCTGTGAGCTGGCAAAACCAGCTCAGACCCAGTACCGAAACCTTTAATAATAAATAGCCCATCAAATTGGACGCAAACCACCCAACAAGCCAGAAACTCCTATATCTAACTAGACTGGTGACAAAAGTGAGCTTCAACAAGAATTACAAAATATATGGTTAAACCAAGGAAGACCCTAATATCAACAGAAGTAGAAAGAAACCCAAACAAGTTTCCAAGTCCTCCAAAACGAACAGACCCAAGAGAGGAAGTTTTAAAAAAACATGAGAAAACAAATGCAAATCATAGTAAATTAAATGAAAGAATCACTAGCTAGTGAATATCAGAAAAACATGGATGAAAAAATCAACCAATGTAGAGAAGAAATGCTATAGAATATGAGAGACTCCATACAATGGGAATTAAGGGAATAAAAAAACATTGTACAAAGTCACATGAGTAGAATCTCACTGTTGGAGAAGCGTATAGAGCAAATCGAAGAAAAACTGCAATCTAAAAATGGGGGCCAGGAGATAGCATGGAGGTAAGGCATTTGCCTATCATGCAAAAGGCCATCGGTTCAAATTCCGGTGCCCCATATGGTCCAACGTGCCTGCCAAGAGCAATTTCTGAGTATGGAGCCAGGAATAACCCCTGAGCACTGCTGGGTGAGACCAGAAAAAAATGAAAGTCCAGTACTTAATGGACAAAGACAAAATAATCTAAGAATTGTAGGTATTCCAGAAGAAGAGGAAACAGAAAAAGGACAAGAACAAGTAGTCAGGGAAATCATAACAGAAAACTTTCCAGCATGATTGACAGTTTTGCTGGATATTGAACCCTAGTTTGGAGATTTCTTTCATTCAGTCGTTTAAATATGCCATTCCACTGTCTTATTGCTTGAATTATTTCGAATGGGAGATCTGATTTGATTCTTATGTCCCTTCCTTTGAACTTTCTCCCTTATTACTTTAAAGAGTTCATCTTTCTCTTTGTTTTTTGCCACTTGGATTACTATATGTCTTGGTGTTATTTTATTAGGGTCTATATTATTGGGCACACTTTTCATATCCTGGAAGTGCACTGCAGCCTCTTTACAGAGGCTTGGAAATACTATGATTCCTAATTCTAAAATAAAATTCTAAATTCTTTCTAAAATTCGATTATTCATTTTTTTTCATTTTTTAAATTTTAATCATAGTGGTTTACATGATATTCACAGTAATAATCTGTTTACAAATAAACATTGAATCAGGGGAATTCCCATCACCAAGTTGTTCTCCCTCCACCTCCGTTCCTATTCTGCCTCCCATATCCTCCACCCTCTCCCAAGGGTCTTCTAGATTAAGTGACTCCCTCTGTTTCTGGTTTAATACTTGGTGATCTTATATCTGATTGGGCTTGGTGTCTCCATTGCTTTTCCCTCTGATTGGGAGGCAGGATTAGGTAGTTCGAGTTTTGTGGTTTTGTTAGGGGAAGAGTAGCATAATAGAATGTGGTAAAAATTAAGTATGCCTACAATGGGCAGAGTCCTTCTAACAGCTCTCATCCTCAGTTTGAGTGAAGGGGAAAGAAAAGGTGAAACACCACAACATTTTACAAAGACATATCAAATAATACATCAAGTGAGCACTGCAGCGATAAAGATATGCACCACATAATTGCCATGGTCTTTGGATAAATAACATGACAGAGCACAAAAAACAAAGATAAAAGAAGAAAGAAAAAGTACATATATAAGTTAAATAGTGGACTACTACTTCTATATCTACACCATAATAAGAAGGTCGACTAAATCTAGGTGAGACAAAAATAAAATGTAATAGGATAAATAACTTGAAAAGGATTATTTTGAGCTTCTTGTCTCACTCTCTTTTGTGGTTTTTGGGTCCCACCTGGTAGTGTTTAGGTGGACACTCCTGACTCCATGCTCAGATATTGCTCCTGGCATGCCAGGGTACTAAGTGGAACACTGGTATTCCAACCGATAACCTTCTGCGTGAAAGGCAAATGCCTTACCTCCATGCTATCTCTCCGTTCTCCCTCCTCTTTTTTCACCTTCTGCATATCACACTAAAAATTGGGGTCATTTGAAAAGGGAATCTCCTTGGCCTAAGAGATACAGGGTTTTTCCCCCCTTGGAATATGTCATCGTGGGTTTATCTATAGATTCTTTTCCAGTTCATTTACTCCCTACTTGATTTTTTTTTTGTGTTGTATGGAAGATTTCTTCTCTGGTCTGGATAATGATATCACACATTTGTATCTAGGGGTCTGATTCTCTGCACAGGTCAAGGAGTAGCTCTTACGGTGAAGTCTTTGTTTGTGATATCAAAAGTTCTGTTTCCTCAGTGTCATTTTGATCTGTCTTTTGCGGTTGATGGTTTTGGGCCTTGCATTGATCCTCAGGTGGAGCCTGGGATATCATTTTTTGCTATGTTTACTGAAGAACTGTTCAGTTGCAATTGTCTCAGTCAGGTCTCTGGAATAAGAGATCATGGTTGTTGTGCAGATCATAGGACAAAGCATAGATTAGGGTTTTCTTTCTGGTCCCAGCTTACAAATTGCCCAGTCGTGTTTCTATCTGCCAGTCTTCTGTAGATCACATTCTTGGCGTTTGCGCAGACCAAAGTGTGACCGGTCTTCTGCTTTTGTCTTATCATTAGTTGGTAAGGTATCCAGTTCTTCTTTTTTTTTGGGGGGGGATTTTGGGCCACACCCAGTGATGCTCAGGGGTTACTCCTGGCTATGCGCTCAGGAGTCGCCCCTGGCCTGGGGGACCATATGGGGGACCAGGGGAACGAACCATGGTCTGTCAAAGGCTAGCGCAATTACGGCAGGTACCTTACCTCCAGCGTCACTGTCCGGCCTCCTGTATCCTGTTTTTATGTCCATTTGTAGCATAGTCGAGCTGGCACATGTTGGCGTTTGAGCAGTATTCAGGCTGTCCTGGATGGGATTTGGTTCCTGGAGCTGTTGTGCAGAACTGTGTCATTTCTATATTTGGGATTCAGGATTCTAGGCTGAACAGTCGGTGTCTAATCTCCTGGGGTCTATGATAGGTCCACATTACATATTTTCCAGGAGGGAGCTTCCCTTGTATTGTAAATAAGTATGAGTTCTTATTCCTAGTGGACAAGAGCTTGTTTACATTCGTGTGATTTCCCCTTTTTTTAGTGTGCCTTTGCAGGGAGAGATGGTGCTCCATTGTATTGTTGGTGTATTTGGGGGAGGAAAAAGGGAGATCAGAGAGACAGGTCACAAGTCCAAAAAAGACAAGAATATAAATAAAATATATTTGCTCACATATGGTTTAAAAAGATTTTAAAAACTGAAGTAAAAAATAAAGAACTGGAATAAAAATAAAGAGGTAGTATTATACCGGTCCTATATTATGATGGATGTATAGGCTTCCCCATTTTCTTTTGAGATTCTTTTGTGGAGTGTGTGTTTCCAGACACCTTTTCATCACATACCCTGCCCTTCTTGAGGTTGGAAAAACATTTGTGGTAGGGGGGTCTTGGGTAGAGTTCTTGTATTGGGAGATCTTTAGGGCTAAGTCCAGTGTCCATCAATAGTCCACTTTAGGAAGGGTTGGTCGGTAGGGCCACAGAGTTTGAGTCAGCGGAGGTGTTGGTTGTCTTTTGCAGCTGAGGTCGGGGTCTGGGTCTGAGTGGGTGTCCCTTCGATTGGGTGCTGGGTACCGGTTCATTTGGGTAAGTACTCAGTCTTGATGCCTAGTAGATTAAGACCTGGGGGTGAAGAGTTTTAGTAAACTGGAGAATCTGGGTGGGATTGAGGGGTGAACA
>PVKC010037615.1:0-12944 GCA_004027635.1 Crocidura indochinensis
AACCTTTTATGAGAATAGTATTGTATATAACCAGCCATGCTTTAGAGGGATTTATGAGATAGAAGTATGAGTGTAAGAACAGGGAACAGAGCTAGTGGGAATGAAAATGGTAAAGTTTATGTGGAAAGCAGTACAGAGATTCCTTAAAAAATTAAATTACAGAATTACCATATGATTTAGCAACTTCAATTTATGTATACCAAAAATAATCTAAAATAGAGGCTGCCTTTGTAGAAGCATTATTTACAAAAGAAGAAAAGAAATAATATAATAATTGTTTATTAATATATTATTTCTTTTCTTCTTTTGTAAATAATGTTTCTACAAAGGCAGCCTCTATTTTGAAGTGAAGGGAAGACAGCACTTTGGTGGGAATGCCCCTCATTCATTGTCACTATGTACCATAAATGATGCAGTGGACGCTTTGGAATGCACTTTGGTCACAATAAAAATTAAAAAAAAAAGAAAATTGTGGCTCAAATAAAAAAAAATAAACAAATTGACAGATAACAAGAGTTATCTGTTCATAACACATAAATAACATCAGAGTTGGTTTTAATGCTTTGGAGTCTAATTAAACACGTTAAATCCAAGTCTATAAATGTCCCAAGGTTACAAAAGAAAAACAAATAAAAGAAAAACAAACACAAATATTCTGCTTGACTTTGAGCTATCGCAAATCAAATATTTTCCTTTCTTTGTTGTTTCTTTTCTTCTCCAAGTCTTTCCTTTGATAGTTGTTGGTATAATTCTTCTAATACTATAAATCTGTCATTGCCTTACAGGAATTTATAAATGATGATATAAAATTAGACATTTTAATATGCCTCAAATTTTTAAACAGTTTGTATACAAGAATATTTTTTCAATTATCTCTTATTTTTCTATAATAAACACTTTAATGGAATAGCTGAAATACACAATTTTACTGAATACACAAAATTTTTCATTATTAAATTTCAGTAATATAATGTACAATAACCTTCACAAGTGCACATTTCCCACCACCAGTGTTTCCCACCACCCAGTTTCCCTCTTGCCCTTGCCCCGCCTTCCTCCCTCTGTCTGCCTCTGTGGCAAGCATTTTTCTTCTATCTCTTCCATTTTTTTAAAAGAAACTTTCCTTTGAAATATTGCTACTGTAAGGGCACCATGTATATCACTTTACTCCTTTTAGCACCCATTTCTTGTCCAGAGGAATCATTTAATACTATCATTGTCGTGTTCTGGTCCCTTCTCTGACCTTTCTGCGCTCCCTGCTCTTTGTGGCAAGCTTCATACTATGGATTGATCCTGAACCTTGTCTCTATTGTCTCTGGATAATAATACCATACTTTATATGGTATTTATTTTATATACCACAGATGAGTGGGACCATTCCATGTCTATCTTTCTTCCTTTGACTCATATTGCTCAACATATACTCTCCATATCCATCTTTATAAGAAAATTTCATGGCTACTTTTTTCCCTAAAAATTTGTACACTATTGTGTACCACAGTTTCTTTATCCATTTATTCAGGTCTTGGGTTGTTTCCATTTTCTGGCTATTGTTAATAGTGATGCAATCAATCAACATGAGTGCAAATGTCCTCTTTGCATTATGCTTTTGTTTATTAGGGTATATTCTCAGAAGCAGCATTACTGGGTTATTCGGGAGCTCAATTTCTAGTTTTTGAGCAATGTCCACATTGTTTCCCAGAAAGCTAGATCAGACAACATTCCCACCACCAGTGAATGAAAATCGTTTTCTCTCCACATCCATGCCTGCACTGGCTGTTGTTATTTGTGATGTATGCCAGTCTCTGTGGTGTAAGGTGATATCACACTGTTAATTTGATTTGCATTTTCTGATGATTAATAGTGGGCAGCATTTATTCATGTGCTTTTGGCCATCTGTAATTCTTTAGGAAACTTTTGTTTATCTCTTCTCCCAATTTTTTAAATAAAGTTAGATCTTTTCTCACTAAATCTATCAATATTGTCTCTAAGATAATAACTACATATATATCTTAGATATCAGATATATCTAATATAATATATGATATATTATAACATATAGTAATATACAATGCCTTATACAATAATCCCTTATTAGATTAGTATTGGGTGAATATTTTCTTCCACTCTGTGTGTGGTCTTTGTATTGTATTGTATTTGTATTGTAGTTATTGTTTCCTTTGAAACAGTTTGAAACAGTTATTGTTTCCTTCTTAGTTTAAAATGTGGCCCCATTTGCATATCTTTACTTCCACTTGCTTGGTTAGTGTAAATACCTTAGTTTTTTTTCTTATAGTTGAAAGTTGAACCAGCAAAGAGGCATGTAGGAACAACTTGGTGTTGGAATTATATACACAGAAAACCATCATTAACAATATTGTACCTCATGCAATTAAAAAATTAGCAACAACTTGTTGAAATTGGTTCTCTTAAGGTATTTTATATAACTGGTTTATTATGATAAAAATAATGTTCAATATAAATTAGTAATTAGTAATTAGACATTGGCTGATTGGCATATTTCCCAAGAAATATCAATTTAGAGAAACATTTTTAATGTTATAGCTACTTAAATGATCAAAATGACTAATAAAAATTTTAAAGCTTAAAATATCTTTTAAATTTTGAGCAAACATATTTGCCAAAGAACAGTTCTAGAGTCTTTTGCCAGCATCAGGAAAATATACATAAGCAACTGTTCATTTGGTTACACTGCTTATGAGGACTCAAACCCTCAAACTAAGAAGGAACAAAGTGTTTTTGCAGTAGGCTGACAACTTGTGATCCAATAGAACATGTGAAAAATCTGAGAAATCTAGAGAAAGGTCCAAAAATGATCTGTGTGGTGAATAGATCAAGGAGGCCAAAAGAAATCCTGAGCCTTGGGAGGTATTATGAATCTCTTTACAGAGCTAATTACAAACGTAGTGGCTTTGGAACACTATAAGAGTCTTGTGTCACCAGCTGAGTCTCTTCATTCTTTTTCTGAAGATGCTGAGTAAGGAAGGGCAGGTAATGTAACCTACCTAGGGTCTATCAACTGACTGAGAAATACTGGAGCCAAGAAGACTCCAAATTAGGTCTGGTTCCAAGTCTAGTGTTCATTACTTAGTCTCTATTACGTAAAAATGATTTTTGAAATCATATTTTAAAGAATATTTGAATTTAAACAATTTTGATTTGGATTATTTATTTTGTTAGTTTCTTTGACAACTTCTAAGTAAATTTCAGTCCTTGATCTAAATGTTCCTCTCCTGAGATCACATTATCACAGAACACTCTATTCACAGAAGCATAGTTATATTGTTAGAAAAACACAAGTAGAAAACCTTGCCAACAATACACATTCTTTAAATTTTTTAAATGCACAGCACTTTTATTCCTGCAGAAATTCCAAATGCAAAGTTCCTGCACTTGCAATAGCAAGCTCTAGCAATCACGTGGTATTGGGAACTGGTGGCTGCTAATCTCCAGAGCACTTTAGATTTATGGTTATACTTGAGTACTAGTATAGTTTCTTGCCCAGTAGAGATAGATTTTGTAAAGAAACAGATATGTCAGAGAGGGGAGAAAGGGAAAAATGATAGAATAAAATGACAAAAAAAATTAAACTAAAAAAAAAATCTAGTCAACACTTTATTTTCCCAGATTTAAACTATACTTAATTACTGTTTTCTTTCTTCCAAGGTTTGCCTTATGGGGGAAAATACTCATCACTGAGTGAAACTGTACCTAAGACATAATCCTCAGTATTAATGTTGGTTTAAGTATTTCTTAATTATTTTCAAAAATATTTATTGGTCTTTGGAACACTATTCTGTCATCTGTGCTTAGCTAACTCCTGTCTGGACTTAGGTAGTGCTAAGGGCCAATCAAGGGTTGATTTGTGAATGTCAAATATCTTAACACATCTAGTTATTATTTTTCCAGCTTGAAGATCTGTAACTTTTTTGACTAATCTATTCGAAAGCTTTGAGTGCAGCTCTTCTGGTTACTTGTCTTTTGGAAGAGTGGGGGATCAAATATGGGTCTCACATATTAGGCACATTCTCTACCATTAAGCAACATGCCTCCTATTATCTGCCTTTAATTTTTCCAATATAAACCCTAGGGCAGGTATTTTCAATTAAATTATAAAGGGATGCTTGCTTAGAAACAGGTAGGTTTGTTTCAGAATCATCAGCTTCTGGTGGAGCTTTTAATTTTTTAACTCAGAGAAACATTTTTATGTTCCTAGAAAAAAAGATCTCTTGGCCTGTCTATTTATAGCTTATTTTGTCAAGACTGCATGGGGTTAAGCTCCTGTTTCTTCAACTACTATCCAAGTTTTCTCTATAATTCAAAATATAATTTTCTTCCCAGATGATTTTCATGACTCTAAAGCAGAAGTTGCAAACTAGCAACTCTCCATCCAAACATTTCCCACTGACTACTTAGGTTCAGTATACATAATGTGGTTTTATAAAAATTTGAATTAGTCGCCAGTATTTAAAAATAATAGTTCTAATAAAAATCAAACTTCACAACATAGCTCATAAGAAAATCACAAATGCAACATGGTTTGTTAGCCACCATTTATTTGGTATAGTTTAATAGGCACTACATTAAGGTGATGTTTACAACTCCATGCCTGGTTTCATTAGCAATTTGCATTTCTGCCCTTCCTGTCAGATATGTAGGTAAAGTATTTCTATTGGTAAGGACAGGGAGTGAAGTTAATGAATGTAATGATCATTGCTAACATCATACCAATGATAGAATAATGAACTGCCAGACACTGGGCCGTGCTCTTGATATACCATTTAAACTTCTCAAGAACAGCTGGCATAGATCTGTTAAAAGACAAATTAGCTCCAACTCTATGCTTTATCTGTCTCCAATTAATTTCAAATTCCCAAAAGAGAATCTGGCATACTCTAGGCAACTCTACAATTGAATTCATTAGCCATGACCTAAGGATGACACCATTAACATAATCATAACTGCTAGAATTTTCTTATGGTTCTTGTACATAATTATGCCTATGATGCCAGCTCTACAATGTATTGTTACAACTATTTTTGTCTAAGGTTTATTTCAACGTAGAAGTAGACTTTATCAAATGTCTGACACCAATACAATACAGTATGAATATTTAAAGACTCATAATATTTTAAGTCCAGAATTTTTGTTGTTGATATATATATAGTTTGATAAGTATTTCAGATTTCTTTCTTTTCTTTTCTTTTCTTTCTTTTTTTTGGTTTTTGGGATCCACACACCCAGTGATACTCAGGGGTTACTCCTGGCTAAGTGTTCAGAAATTGCTCAATTGCTCCTGGCGTGGGGCACCATATAGGATGCCAGGGGATCAAACTGCTTTCTGTCCTGGATCAGCCACGTTAAGGCAAATGCCTTACCGCTGCACCATCGCTCCAGCCCCTTTTCTCAGATTTCTTTATGTACTGTAAAATAATTTATTAAGGTGATATTTTTTTATATGGGATCAATTCTCGCAGTGTTAATGGGTTACTCCTGACTCTGCATTCAGAAATTACTCCTGCCTGGTTCAGGGAAATATATAGAGTGCTGAGGATCAAATCTGGGTCTGCTGTGTGCAAGGCAAATACCTAATTGATGTACTATGGTTCCATACCTCTAGGCAATATTTTAAGATACATATTCAACTTTGTCGCCTTTGTAATTGTTGGCAATAGTGAGAATACTGAATGTCAGCTTATGCATTAAAATGTGTTTTGATTTTAAAAATGGATCTGATTTTGGTACTTCCTGTTTTCTAAGAGAGAAGTGACATCTTGTGTTATTATTCTGCATAGTGAGTGCATCTTTTAGCTCTTGGTGGATGAATGTGATGGACTAGTAATACTCAGAAGTTAATACTGAAAACAAATTATGAAAAACCTCTGTGTTGGTTCATGCTAAAATCTTTTTGTACTAGGACAAGATGAAGCTTCTGCTGCAAATATGAACTTCCTCTCTTCTTCAGTCAATAGTTCACCAGGGGTCAAATAGTGTCTTAATGGATTCCAGCAAGGTTTTTGTGGAGTTGTAAGAAAGAAGTTTCTGGTTTACAGCCTAGAAGAATATATCTAGCACAGAACCAGTACTGGCCCCACCTGGACTCAAGTCCCAGACCAAGGTTTCTTGTCTGCTTCTGATTTACAGGGATTTGGCAATCTGCCTTTATTGTTCCAAAGTATTGCTGCCATTCTTTAATTCTCAGCTCACATCTCACATCCTCCATCAAACTTTCCAAGAGTGATGAGAAATCAGCTCCATCTCTACCCAAATATAATATATAAGACTTTATTCTCCCATTCAAACTAATAGACATCAATAATCCTCAGTTGACCATATTATAGTGTATGTATACCTAATCTCACATTTTATCTACTTTACGAAGACATTCTTCCACAGAGAGAAGTGTATAACATATGAAGATAAGTAGGACAGACAAGTGACAGGACTAGAAAACTAGCCAGTGTTTTATGATGGTGAATTTTTCTGATTTTTTGATAGCTATTGATATAACTTTCTGAGTAATTTCCTTTCCTTTCCTCAATTATAGATAATGGGCAGCTTCTGAGAGGGTAAAATATGTCATTTGAATAATAAATAATCATCTTTAAAATGAATGAGGACACCCTTTTGACATTTGAAAAATAGAAGAGAATAATCTTTGCTTTAAATATTATAATATACTATCATTCCTTATCATTCCTAATTTCCATATCTCTTACTTGACCTAATTTGTAGTTATAGTGAGAATGGTTACAGCTGTTAGCATTAGTACACTCAAAGAGCTTTATGTTTGACTGGGAATCCTCCCAGTAACTTTTAAAGGTGTAAATGCTTTACAAAACACCAAACAAGGCATCAAGATATAAATTAATATAGACAAGGTCATGCAATTATTATGTAGCATCATGCATTCAATTACAGATTAAAGCTGTTACTCTATTCTGTGCTAGACCATAATATACTTTAAAATTCTATACTATGTGACTATACAGTATACTATACTATATTATATCATATGACATACTATTTTGTAGTATGTTTGAAATTATCTATAGTTTTCACATTAGAAGAACCAGGAGAGAAAACAGGACTTTAGTTTTGCTGAGATAGAACAAGGATACAGGGCCAACTTATGTCATGCTATTATATATAGTTCAATTTATTGTATTGTAATTGAGAAAGCAATTGTATCTAAACAAAGTTGACAATTCTATTGCAAAAGAAGCTTTATTTATAAATATATTAAGTTAAGCACTTGATGCAGGAATATGTCTTTTGTAGTATAGATATTAAAAGCAACAGTTTCTTGTAATTATGTCTGTTTATTTTTCTAACCTATCCACTCTTGTTTATTTGTATGCACACACTGAATAAAGAATACATAAGGGGCCGGGCAGTTGCGCTAGAGATAAGGTGCCTGCGCTAACCTAGGACGGACCACGGTTCGATCCCCCGGTTCCCCATAAGGTCCCCTGTGCCTGCCAGGAGCGACTTCTGAGTGAATAGCCAGGAGTAACCTCTGAGCATCGCCGGGTGTGGCCCAAAAACAAACAAACAAAAAGAATATATAAAAATTAATATTCTATAGTTAGCATATATTTTAACTATTATTTTGTTCATTCACAATAAGTATAGTCACCATGACTCCTATTCATTACTTTTTCAACTTCCTAAATTGAAACCCCATTTCCATTAATCAATAACTTCTTATTCCACCAACTTCTTACAATTAGTAACTATATTTTTACTTTCTGAAATTTTATTTCTTTTCTGGTACTTCATATAATTACAATAATCAATAGCTGTCCTTTCATATGTCTTTTTCACTTAACATACTGTGTTCAGGTTTTATCCCAGATGTAGGTATCAAAGTTTCATTGTATTTCTGAATGAGATTCCACTGTACACACTATGACATTGAAGCTAAAGGCATCTTCAAGGATGAAACACCACTAAACAAGAAAATGAAGCAAAGATAAGCAAATGAGTTTACATTAAACCAACAAGCTTCTACCCCTCAAAGGAAACAATGACTAGGATACAGTTTGCTCACAGAATGGGAAAAACTTTTCACCCAATACCCGTATGATAAGGAGTTAATATCAAAGATATATAAGGCCCTGGTAAAGTTAACAACAAGAAAATATCTAATCCTATTCAAAAATTGGAAGATGAGATGAAAAGAAACTTTCTTAAAGAAGAAGTACAGATGGTACAAAAAGTACATAAAAAATTGCTCCACACCATTAATAATTAGGGATATAAAAAATCAAAAACCCCAATTCACCAGTGCAAGGGGGTTATTCTGTTTATGTCTGAAACCTAATCACAATTATGCTTGTAATCATGGTGCTTAAATAAAGATTTTATATATTAAAAAATCAAAACTGGGGCCCAGAAAATAGCATGGAGGTAAGACGTTTACCTTTCATGCAAAAGGTCATTGGTTCGAATCCCGGTGTCCCATATGGTCCCCTGTGCCTGCCAGGAGCAATTTCTGAGCATGGAGCCAGGAGTAACCCCTGAGCACTGCCGGGTGTGACCCAAAAACCAAAAAAAGAAAAAAAGAAAATCAAAACAACAATCTAATATAGTCTCATACCACAAGACTGGAATCAAAAACAATAAAACAACCAGTTCTAGTACGGATGTGAAGAAAAAAATCACTACTATATAGTGCTCGTGGAAATGTCCATTGGTCCAACTTTTTGGGAAAATAATATGATTATTCCTCAAAAAGCTAGAGATTGAGTTTCCATATAATCCAACAATACCTACTCCTAGGAATATAGACAGGGGCCAAAAATCACAATGCAATAAAGTCCTTTCACTCCTATGTTCACTGTAGTACTACTCACCATAGTCAGAATTTGGAAACAAGCCATGAGCGTGAAAACTGGTGAATGGATAAAGAAATAGTGGTACATCTACACAATGGAATACTATGCAGCTGTTAGAAAAAAATGAAGCCATACATATTTATAAAAGAATGGATTTGGAGAATATTTGCTGAGAAAAATGAGTCAGAGGAAGAGGGATAGATATAGAATTATTGCATTCAATTGTAGGATATTTAAAAAAAGTAGTATGGTAATAATATCTAAAGGCAATAGAGATGAGGGCCAGGAGGACTTATCCATGGGAGAAAGTTTGCCACAAAGAGTAAAGGAGTGCATTTAGGGAACAGAAAATACCACATTGATAATGATAGTTGGAAATGCTCATTCTGGGCAAGAACTGGCTGCTGAGAGGCAATAACGTGATATGCATGATACCCTGCTGGTAACAATATTGCAAACTATCACATCTAAAAGGAAAGAAGAGAGCACAAACAGAAAGATAGAGAGAAGAAAAATGTCATATATTGAAGGGTAAAAGATTTACTGGGATACTGGTGGTGGGAAATGTATACTGATGAAGTAATGGCTGTTGGACATTGTATGACTGAAACTCAAATATGAACAATTGTATCACTACATCTTATGGTGATTCAATGAAAACTTTATTATGTAAAGAGTTTTGAAAGAGGCTAAAGGCAAGGATCTTTTTAAAAAAATCTTAACAATATTTAAATCTTTCAAATTATTGATACATTTTCTGTTTTGTTCTGTTTGCTTGTTTGTTTTTGGGCCACACCCAGTGATGCTCAGGAGTTACTCCTGGCTATGTGCTCAGAAATTGCTCCTGGTTTGGGGACCATATGGGAAGCTGGGGATCAAAAGGTGGTCCATCCTAGTTTAGCGCATGCAAGGCAGATTTCAGATATGAAATATATTGATATAATTCAATATAAATAAATATTCCAAATGAGAAATATATGTCAGTAAGTATATCTCAATTTATGTAACAGGTGGTCATTATTTGTTATTTGTGCTTCAGCTTGATTACCACAAAACTATAAGTTTCTTGAAACTATGGTGTACGGTTAGGTTGACAAAGTAGTTCAGTGGTAGATCACTTATCTTATGTGTTTAAGGCCTTGGGTTTGATTCCAGGAACACACCTTGAAACATACATGGTCTATTTTAAAACCAAGTGACATCCTTATTTTAAAATTTATTAAAGCCTAAGTGTGTCTCAAATGTCTCAGATGTAAAATGGAAGGATAAAAGATTGCACAGTTTCAAATTGATTTCTGTTAAGTCATACTGTGATCAAAATAACAGTTCAGATGCAATGTGGTTGGTTAGTAGATTCCAATTTCTTTTCATATATTAGGGGAAAGATTTTCTTAAATCCAAACTTATTCCCCTAATCAAAAGAGAGAAAATAAAAAAAGCTTAACTTCTGGCTTAATGTAGCACTTATTATTCAGTACATTTTATTGTCTAAATTTGATTTCATTATTTGTTGTATGTTAGTTTACATATCAGTATTTTTAAAAAATTAAAGTGTATTCCATTTATAGTCATTTTAAAAACATAAAATACATAACCTTTATTAAAAGGACAAGATGTTACAAATGATAGACTAGTTCTAAGTAAAATTAAATAAATTATTAAATAAATGCTGAAGCCCTACCATGTTACAAATCAGTTTTAACATATAAGGTATGTAGAATCAGAAAATTTTGGGAGGACAATAATGAGTAAATGGTGCACAGGCCTAAACTAATGGGATAGTCAAATTAACTCAGAGTGAGACCAAATTACACTCATAGGTACTGAAGTCTTTAGATTTAGTCTAGACACTTTTGAATCATTTTCACTAGGTTTAAAAGATTATTTTAGCTATAATTTATATATCATATAATTTACTCATTTAAATATAATTTTGTGGGTTAGCATATTCATGAAATAGTGAAACCATCAACCAAATCTGTTTAGAATATTTTCATTTGCCCAAAAGAAACTCTATATTCATTTGAAGTCATTCCCTATTTTATTCCAAACCCTAGCCCAACACAACCACTAATTTACTTTTTGTCACCACAGAAGTGCCTTTTCTGTATATTTCATATAAATAGAATTTGTGGTTTTGTGAGATTGAATTTTCACATTTAGAAAAATGTGTTATTTTATAAACATTTTTATTGATATAACATTGGTTTTTAAGATTGTATACGTTTTAGAGGTTTAATTTCACACCTCTTGAAATATATTTGTTACCACATTGCTATACCACCAAAGTACACATATCTTTCCACAAAAGTCCATTTGAACCTTCACCTGCTGTGATTCTATACTCTGTATAACTTTAATTCAGTGGTCAAAAGTTCAATGATTTGTTACGAATGTTCATTCATGTTACAGTGCATATGAGAACATTGTTCCTTTTTTACTATATGAATAAAGGGAGATATTCTTTTTATGCATTCATGAGTTATTAAACATTAGGCTTTTTTCCTTTTAAAGTAATATAAATGCTGTTGCTTAGTATAAACATCTGAGTACCAATTTTTTTAGTAAACAGAATGGGTAGTTACCTTCATTTCTCTTGGGTATCTATATGAGTATATACCTTGTTAATTCAGTAACACTGTTTTGGAGGATCTGCCAGAACACTTTCCAAAGCAACTATTATACTTTCTACCATAACTCAAGAGTCATGCAAATGACTATTTGAGGTGAATGTTGTTTGAATTCCCATGGAATCTTCTGAATAATGAAATAATTCTCTAAGAAAAGAAATAGAAATTGAAAATAAATAGAGGGCATTTCATTTGTTTAGCTTAATTGCTGCAGATCTGAGGCTATGTGCTCCTTGTTCAATTCTATGTACCTCAGGAGATAGTCTCAGGACCAAGAATAAACATTAGATAGTTATCGAAGGAATAAACATCTCCAAAAGGTCACTATCAATAAATAGACAATTTTGCCTTAAGAAGACAGGCCTTTGCTCTTGATTCCTAGGACATGATTACTAAGACCTTATACCTTTCTGACTAGTAAGAGAGACTGTTCTTCTGGGATCCTGGGTCAAGCCAGATAGTCTATAATTTATCGTGAAGACTTTGAGATACATGATTTCAACTCAATTTCTGGAGGGATGGAGACTAAGGACAGCCCTTGTAGTGGTCAACTTATCTATAATTGAGTCTAAATAAAAATTCTTAATATAAATTCAGATGAAATTATAAGTTTTTCACTAGTAAGAATGAGATTGCTTGTGGATTTGTCACATACCTCCTTAATTAGGAGGTATGATCTTTTTTAGCTCATTTTTGCTGAGTATTTTTATAATAAAAGATATCATATTTTGTCAAATACTTGTTTTTATATTACTGGCAGATCAGATCTTGTTTTTTATATTTCATGTAAATATCAGTATTTACTGATATGCATATAGTAAAATATTCTTGAATATTTAGAATAAATGCAGTTTAATCATAATTTATTTTATGTGGTTGTTTGAACCACAACCAGTGGTGCTTCTGGCTTTATCTTAGCAATCTCTGTTGAAGGTGCTCAGAGAATAAAATGCAGTATGTAGTATCATATGTAGTTTTCCTCCTTTTAATTTTATTGATGAATTTTAGAAAGATGGATGTTCATTCCTTAAAAATTTGGAAGAGTAGGATATGTATTAGTAGAGTAAATGTCACTTGTATTGATAGTTTTGATTCTTTTTTTAATTTTTATTTTGACAATATTGACTTACATATCTTTCACAGTAATATTTTAGATACATATTAACATCGAAAAAGGGTAATACCCATCACCAAATTTGTCTTCCCTTCACCCCCGTTCCCTTCCTGCAACCCATATCCCCAACCATCAACACGGGCTGCTAGAGAAAGTGGTCCCCTCTGTGTCTAGCTAG
The DNA here is from genome assembly GCA_004027635.1 of Crocidura indochinensis. NCBI lineage: Eukaryota > Metazoa > Chordata > Mammalia > Eulipotyphla > Soricidae > Crocidura > Crocidura indochinensis. Next base: position 12,784 of record PVKC010037615.1, read on the forward strand.
ATAGTTGTGCTTCTTATCATATGAGAGGAGAGAGAAAGAGGGTAGAAAGGAAAAGACAGAGGGAGTCAGACAGTAATATAACAAAAACAATACTAAAAATAAATTCACATAAATTAAGGCTTATCCCAGAAAAATTATCATAAAATAAGAATCTATAATAT
>PVKC010037616.1:0-12946 GCA_004027635.1 Crocidura indochinensis
AAAGAAAGAAAGAAAGAAAGAAAGAAAGAAAGAAAGAAAGAAAGAAAGAAAGAAAGAAAGAAAGAAAGAAAGAAAGAAAGAAAGGAAGGAAGGAAGGAAGGAAGAAAGAAAGAAAGAAAGAAAGAAAGAAAAAGAAAGAAAGAAAGAAAGAAAGAAGGAAGGAAGGAAGGAAGGAAGGAAGGAAGGAAGGAAGGAAGGAAGATCTAATAAGAGCAACTAATAATTATCTCTAGGAATCAGATGAACAATTCCTTACTCACAGTCAAGGTGCTTGCTGCTGCTGAACAAACTTATTCCATAGATTCCCAGAGCTGCACTGAGGGAGACTGGTACATATCATGGTCATTGGAAGCCAAAGACTCCAGGGACTCAGGGAGAAAAGGTCTGGGTTCACTAGAGGAAGCCAGGAATGGCCAGGTCAGTTCTAAGAGCTGCGTCACCTAAGTGTCTGGGCCCACAGAACCCAACAAGATGAAACTGAGCCCAAGTGTTCTCAGGCCCAGAGATTCGGCAGGGAAATGAACATTCCTGGGGAAAATGAGCACATTTCCAAGATGTCCCTAAACCTTCTATGGACAAGAGAGTGGCTTCACTTCACAAGTCAGCCCTGAACAAATTTCACAGGAAAAGGTTAAGACATGACCCCAGAAGAGGCCAACCTACCATTCAAAGACCAAATCTAGAGGTCTGATTTCTAGAAAGTATGTAACAGGACCCAGCCAGACATGAGTATACTTGTCACAAAGGAAGGAGCTATCCTTATGATGGTCACTGTGCCTGTCATAAAGGGCTGAGGAGAAGGCATTACCCTCAGGAATCCCCCAACATCTCCATCATTCAGTTCAGAAAGTTCTAAAGGGACCAGTGCAGGGACTCTTGGGCTGCCCGTGTTTGCTTGACAGATTCCTATTGGTGCTCCTTGTCAGGGAACAAAGCAACACAATCCAAAGCTCTGCATAGCCCCAACAACAGCCAGGGGCCTTCGCTAGTTATGTGATTCTATTCCTTCATCTTTAAAGTACTTTTTACCCCTTCTTCCTCCAAACAATTTCATCTCAACAGGCGCCATACCGCGCCCAATCTGGGGCAGGATATTACCATGATTAAATGTTATTGCTGCGAGGATCCGTGCGTTACAGGTTGAGACAAGATCATCTGTGATATTATATTGCAATTTGCAGAATCATCTAACTCCTGCTGGTTGGCAAACTCGCCCTGGCATAGCAATGGCTACACAGGCAGGCACTTTCATAAGGGGCAATGGTGTCTGTCATGGGGTGTTACAAAAATAGTGAGGAAACCATCTATCAAAAAATGCAAAAACAAACAAAAAAATAAAAAACACTGGGGCGGGAGCGATAGCACAGCAGGGTGGGCATTTGCCTTGCACATGGCAGTCCCGGGTTCAATTCTCAGCATCCCATATGGTCCCCTGAGACCACCAGAAGTACAGAGCTAGTAGAAAGCCCTGAGCACTGCCAGGTATGGTCCCAAAACTAAAAACCAAACCAAACAAAAAAGCAGAACCTTATGTAAAAAGGTAGGAAGCTGGTGTTTTCCACTGCACTAGACTTCCTGTCCCTGCCTGTACCCCAAATTCCCTTGAGAAGCTTGAGGACAGTCCAAGGAAAAGCAGTAAAGAAGCAGAGTTGATGCCGCTTGGCCAGGACCCTGCTGTACTAGAGGATGTACTGGGGTGTCTGAATGTTAGCCTGGACTGTGTGGCCCATTTACTAAACCAGCCATGTTCAACCTTTTTCCAAGCTCCTGGTGTGCCCTGAGCATTCTTATTGGCCTGGTGACATGGGTGACAATAACTGTGTCATTTCCGTGCAGAGGAAATGCGGTCACAGTGAACTAAGAGATCCTGTGAGTACCATGACATGAGGCACTGGGCCACATGCTGCTGGAAATGGGGAGGGGGTGGTCAGAGGCTGTATGCTGGCCCCTGAAGCTGAATGAGGTGGATACAGACTGATTCCGTGTATCTCACTCCAATGGAGTAACCAATGGACTGGTCTCTGCTTTCTTAGAGGAACGTATGGAACCGAAGGGAGGTGGATGCTCTGTGGAAATACAGATCCTTCGTGAAGTGGAGGGGTCAGTGTGTGGAAGCTGCTCTTTAAAGTTTGTTAAGCATAAGCCAATTTCTTACATGCTATCTCAATTTACACGGGCTGAAATCTTCATCTTCTCTTCGTGACCTATTCCGATGACTCCACTTGCTAACACAAGAACAATGCTCCTGGCCTAGGCTTTGAAATTAGAGAGCAGGACTAGAGAGGGGAGGGAGGGAGGCAATTCCCTTCGCCTGAGTGGAACCAGCAGAGGCAGAAACAGGGTCACACATGTGGGGGACACAGAAGTTTCTATCTGAGGGAGATGAGACTGCTTACCTCAGACCTAGTCAACCAGGGAGGGTCACACACACTGCAGTAAAAACCAAGGATCTAGCACAAGATCCCCAACCCCTTGGATTCTGGACACAACCCCTGCCTGCAGTCTGTATCAGAGCTATATTTACCCATTTCCTGGAGAGAAGGCTAGATTGGTAAAGGGGAAAAGTTCCCCAGATTGGGTCAACAGGGTGAGGAGTTCAAGACCAGCTCCTCACCACTGCTGGAAAAAGTGCTCACAGCTGAATTCTAGAACCAAGACCAAATCTGCTCTCCACTGAAATGGGGACATGCTTGCAGGAGATGAGAGGTGGTCTGGTCTCTGTGGAGTTGCATGCTCCCCCAGGCACAGCTGGCACGGGACCTGGCTCCAGACTGTCCAGGGACAGTCACAAAGTGCTAGGAAGCTTGCTTCATCCCAGACTTTACAGAATGAACAGAGTAACCCTGAAAGACTGAAACTTTGCACGGAGCATAAAATGGGGGCACAGGTGGGCCCTGGCTCGTGTTCCCTTAGAAACACCTGTACCCAGACAGATGGACGGGCCCTTCCCACAAACCCTTGCGTCAAATCCAGGGACTCAGACCCCAGTGAAGCCCTAACCTTAATTCCCTCTACAGATTAGTCTTGGTACCAATTTTCTCATAGTAACCTTGGCTTCCAGGGCTCCTGAAGTCACTACTGATCTGGGTTATTTATGCTCCCCATAGTGTCCCACCCTCCAATACTGATCCTCTTTTCTCTAGGCGTGATACCTCTACCCACCATCATTAGCTCCAGCTAGCCCAGTCTTTCCCCCCTAGTCCTCTTTAAGATGAACTATCAGAAAATCATGTCCCATAAAATGTGTTAAAATTGTCAATAAGAGAGAAATACTGATTTGAGATAAGTATCAGTCTCCCCATGTACAGAAAGAAAAAGGACTTAAAGAATCACTGTTCTGGGGCTGGAGAGGTGGTGCTAGAGGTAAGGTGTCTGCCTTGCAAGCGCTAGCATAGGATGGACCTTGGTTCGATCCCCCGGTGTCCCATATGGTCCCCCAAGCCAGGAGCGATTTCTGAGCGAATAGCCAGGAGTAACCCCTCAGTGTCAAACAGGTGTGGCCCAAACCCCCCACCCCCCAAAAAAGAATCACTGTTTTAAGTGTTGGGAAGAGCTGTGTTCTTGGAACAACCTTTACTTTTTCATAAAGGGGTGAAGGTTGACCAAGTTTCCAGCATGTGCCTTAGTGTTTCAGAAATGGACACTTTCTGCCATCCACTGGTACCAGGCCTGGCAGCAGTAAACCAGTAAGGCACCCTGCAGCTAAGCAAGGTCACCCACTTCTGCCAGTCCAAACTGGAAGGTGAATGAAGGTTCCGGAAGGGACATGTGGTACCCACTCATTCTGATTGTCCCACACACAGACAGAACTTGGCAAAACCAGTGTTTTCCAACCCTTGAGTTTACATCCTCCATGAGACAGGCTGGTCTAATGTGTAGTTGTAAGCCAACACAATAATTCTCTTAACCTTGCAGGAGAGAAATTGAAACTGAAAGTGCCTACACTGCAAAAGAACTGGTTCAGGAAGAGAAGATTTCCACACTAGCAGCTCTATTCTACCTGTAGTTCCATAAAAGTAGGAGGCAAAAAAAATTAACTTTGTATTAATTATAACTCTTTTGCCAGTATGAGCAAGTCCTGGAAAACTAACTAAATTTGAAATAAGGAAAACAGTACTCTCTTGAGAAGACCGCACCAAACCAGAGATACTATTTGAAATTTTCTTTCCTTGGAGCCAAGCCCATAGCATCATTAAGGGTCAAAGAGGAGGGCAGTAGCTTTCCACACAGTAGACCCAGTTTGATTTTTGGGACCCCCACAAGGTCCCCTGAGTCCTCAAGGAGTGATCCCTGAACAGTGTTAGGAGTAAGTCCTGAGCACAACCAGGTGTGGACCAAAAACTAAAAATAAAATCTAACAAATACAATTACTCACTGGACTTACCTCTGGACTTCAAGATTAAAGACTTGGGTAGCATTTAGTTAACCGGTAATGCCAGGGATGAACAGGTAGATGAAAGATAGCGGGGCAGGAAGATAAACAAAACACATTGAAATATTTTCTTGGAAGACATTACCACCATAAGCTACTTAGTTTCCGGTTCTCAATTAAATTCAGAGTGTTTGCTAGGCTCAAATCTAAAAATTTTAGTCCTAAGGGGCCAGCACAATAGTACAGTGGAGTGAACATTTGCCATGTACATGACTGACCTGGGTTCGATCTCTGGCATCCCACATGGTTCCTTGAGCACCAGGAGTGAACCCTGAGTGCAAAGCCAAGAGAAATCCCTAAGCACCACCAGGCATAGCCCCAAAACAAAACAAATAAAAACAAGTAAAGGTCAAAGACATCCTCTCCTGAGCAGAGGGGTGCAAGCTCCCCAATACTGCTGATATCAGGGTTCAGTTTTATAACCACAGTCTGAGTGGGAGAGAGGAACAAGCAAACAGTGCCAGGCAGCAAAAAGCAGCAATACCATCTATTAGGGGATGTGCAGAGGCAGAGCCAAGACTGCTGGGCTGAGGAGAAGCAGGAGGAGGAGGAACCTGAGGAAGAAAACACACACCCCCACCGCCTTCCAGGCCTGTGTCCCCACTGTCTTTCCATGAGGTTGCCCCGCACAGTGAGGAGAGAACCACTCTGACCCACCAACAAAACTTTTACATGGAGGAGGAAAGGTAATATCAATCGAGAAATATCCATTGGCTGCTCTTCTCAGGCCCTAATCCCCTGAAAAGGACCTTTATTAGAGGAAAAGTTCCCTTTCATCTCCCAAATGTCTACATTACACGTGGCTCTGTAGTGATGTCACCAACCTGGGGTATGACCGGAAGACAAGAAAAATGACAGGTCTAAGAACTACGGGAAGGTGCCTGTGAGGACCAGAGGCTATGTGCGCCTCTCCGGGCTCATGGGGCACCTTGATCCCCTGGACAGTCTCACCCAGGCTCGAAACTATTGCTGAGTCTTATCAGGGAATCCCAGCCAACAGCAAGGACTTTAGAAACACTACCTGGTACTTGGATTACATAATCGTTGGCATGGGTGTGGGGGTACGTATCTGGCTTGCAAACAACATTGGATTTATCGCTTCGGTTCATTTAAAAAGCTCCAATACTCAGGTTACTTGCAAGGGAGTAAAGAGGCAATATGGAAAGTTGTGCCTCGCTAAGAATGTGTGCACTGCCTTAATTAGCAGCTGCAAAGCCTTCAGGAGGGAGCGGGCTCAACGTTCACTTCTTTTTCTAAGTGAATCTCGTCAGACAGAATGGGGCGATTCTCTAGAAGTTAAGACCGCTATCACAGTGGTTTATGAATAGAGAGGAAAAGAAATGCTTTCATCTTTAATTCATTTTATAGGCCATTCACCAACATATTTCTGTACAACAACTGCACCACTGAGCTCTAAGCTGGTGGTTCTTGGCTACAGACTGAAGCCAGCAGGGAATTGGTGAATCCTGGTGCCTGGATTTCACCACTGAGATCTGATTCCAGCTGTTAGAGAGGGCAGCTTGAGTCTCCATGACTGAAGGGCTCCCAGACAGTGCCGGGCCCAGACACAGGAGCTGTCCTAAGCCAGGAGAAGTTCCTCCACACTCCATGCCCAGGTCACATACTTGGGCTCCGCCTGCTCCCTGCTCCCTTCATGGACTGGTATGAACATTTGGTGATCTGCCAGCCTATGAGCCCCATCCCTGTGCATCGTCCACCCAGGGAACAGCTGAACAAGGGTCAGCCAGTGCCAGCAGCACCCTGAGTCAACCCTAGAAACATATACCCTGGTCCCCCAATGCCATCCCAGGAAGATTCTTGTCCTCACTCACTGTGATGGAGAGCATACAGTGGGGTGTACAGGATGAGAGGATGAGAGGAGAAGGATCATGTGATGGGTGCTGTTTCACTATTGCCTCTGGGGTCCCAATGAACTCCCAATGAACTCTCTGCAGAAGGGAATATCCACTGGCCATGTGTCAAAGAAAATAGAGCACAGACAAGACTCCCTGCTTTTGGGGCACATGGGGGGATTCCCAGTTGGACCTAAAGGGACCCGAGGGATCTGAGTTGCTGAGATAAGAGTTGCAATCTAGACGGTCCCACTCCGACATTTCTGGAAGCTGGGTTCTACAGCCTTTCTGCCCAGTCACAGTGGATGTGTTCTAGAATGGACAGCTAAGTGGAGGCAGGGTGAGGGGGTTCCCCAAACCCAACATTGACAAGGTCATTCTCACCTCAGAGGAGTCTGTCCAAAGAAAGTGTGACATTGGAAATGATGCACAAGACACACGAATACATTGGACAAACAAATTTGCAGAAATACTTGTTGAATCACTAAGCAAATTTCTCTGGTGTCAGGATAGGATACCTCAGCCAAATCTCAGACATCTTGCCCAAGAGTTTAAAAAAAAAAAAAAAGAAAGAAAGAGCTATTAAGAAATATAAATCCCTCCAATTCATTTCTCTTCAGCTAATTGGTATCAGTGATAAGGACTATTAACTTAAAATATGCCTGTTTCCTAAGAAAAGAACTTAATAATCTATCATGCACATGAAATTACCTGGAAGCTAAGTAAAAGAGCCCCGGTTCTAGTAAATTCTATGAGAGATTCTTTCCTTTAATTGGGGCCTACATCTAAACATAAAGGGACAGTAATTCCAGTGTGTATCCCCTCAGTAAAAGGCAACAAGAATAAACAAAGGGCTGGTAACATGGGGGGGGGGGTGTTTGTGTGGTAAACTTGAAGAGCTCACCCCACCAATTAGTTCCCCAAGTGTGTGCGTCTTTGGCTGTTCTACATGTAATTGGCACTATCACTTCTTCATGACAGGTCTCACTTCCCCACACTACAACTCCCATTAATTCTGCAAGCCCACAACAAACTTAAGCTCGTAATTAATTGGCATGGATTTGCTGCATTGCCATATATACGCCTGTGACCAGATTTTAATGGGTCCACATCATCTATATTCACACAATGGCGTTAGACCAATTATTTTTTTATAAGTTACCTTAAAATAAATCTACTTCATTTTTCTTATTAGCTTGCCCTGGATTACGAAAGTAAAGTGTGTATATGTGTGTATGTGGAGGGAAGAATAAGATCTTAATAAAAAAAAAAAAAAACTAGATAGCTAATCACATCCAGCGTCACACTTCCATCTAGCTCCTTTTATCCTTGCTAATAATTCGTTTCTGGAAATTCAGTGTGTGCTACTGAATCATAAAGAATACACGTCCTCTTCAAGCTCTAATATTCTGAATTACAAAGAAAACTGCAATAACTATATAATCTGACTCACGCTTAGTAACAGATCATATTTTCCAGGGGGAGAGAAATGATCTAATACAGACAAAATTTGTACTAAACTTTCCCTGAGAAGCTCAATTAGTTTTACCCAAAAGAGGCCTGCTCAGTGACACCCAGAGAAATAAGGTAACTATTAGCAGGGCAACAGAGGACTGTTGGGCTCAGAAACAGATGGTGGAGTATAAGGCTGGTTTCAGCTCAGCCAGAGAAGTGATCCAATCACTAGTCACTTAGGAACATGGTGGCCTTGATCATAACGGTTTGGTCAGTGCACCAAGTCCTGTGGAGAGAGGAGATTCAACCCAACACAAAGTCCAGGAAAACAACACACAGTGGAAAAAATGAAGGTCTGGAGCAATGCAGATGCCCAGCAATGTCGTTTTGCAATGTCACCCCAAGTTGGTGCTCTTGGGGTTATTTCTCTAGGGAATGAATTTCCTCTGGCTCAAGCCATTTTTTTCCCCACTAGTTTCCATAACCTGGAAGCATATCCTAGCTGAAGATGGTCATAATCAGCTTAAAAAAAAAAAAAGCACCCTGTGATCAGAGAATACTTAGAAAACTTGATTATGAATCATGCCCCAAACTAAGCCTCAACTCAAAAATAATAGAACCGATAAGAGATTGCATTCTCTGAAGTTGTAATGTAATAAAAATGGAAATCCGTGACAAAAATATCAACCGAAACTAGCTAAAGTAAGAGGGAGAAAATACTGAATTCCCCTCATATATGAACTCACTTCTCAAACAAAGAGACGAAAGAAAGCAATTATACACCCTTAGAAAATCATGACAAGAAGAAGCCTTCCATATGGAAAAAAAGAAATGGAAAAGAAGATAAATGAATAGTGCAGGCAGGCCTGTGACCAGAGGAAAAGACACAGAAGAAATGGGAGTGCAGGGCACAGCTAACAACCAAAAAGCCAAGAGCAATTAGCAAAATCGAGAAATACAAGAGGAAAAAGAAGGGACTTAAAAAAAAAGTTCACTGAAAAACAAATTCAAGGAATTTCTTTGCAGGAAGTTGGGGTGGGGGAATCTATAGCTTCTTCTTTTTTTTTTTTTTTTTTTTTTGGTTTTTGGGTCACACCCAGCTGCGCTCAGGGGTTACTCCTGGCTCTATGCTCAGAAATAGCCCCTGGCAGGCACAGGAGACCATATGAAATGCCGAGATTCGAACCACCATCCTTCTGCATGAAAGGCAAACGCCTTACCTCCATGCTATCTCTCTGGCCCCAATCTATAGCTTCTTAATGAAGAATAATTAGAGCAAATCCAAGAGTTTGTATTGGCAGTGATAGGTGTGAGCAGTATTGATAACTCTGAAAATGTTCGTGCCAGAATGAAAAACCCCATTCTATTAGAGATGCCCTAACTCCAAGGGTCACACTTTACCTCATTAACCTACCTCTAAGGAACTGTTCTTAACAGATCATGAAATTAAATGCTAATACATTTGATTTTTTTGCTGAGTTGGGTTAAGTATTGAGGAGGGGGACCCCAGAAACATGTTAAGCTCTAATTTTTTTGCCTCCTTTCACCCAAGCCAATTTTCATAGTATCAACCCTGTTAAGAAATGAATTAAGCATAATGTTTTATAAAAACAAGAAGTTTCCATCTTGATTTCAGAGAAAGAATACCAGAAATACAAACAAACAAAAAAAACAATGCTGAGTGAAATGAGTCAGGGAGATGGATAAACATAAAATAATCTCACTGATCTGTGGGATATAAGGAAAATAAAAGACCATGTGAGGATGATATACAGAAACAATGGAGATAAGGATTAGGAGGACCAGTGCAAGGTAGGACGCTTGCTACAAAGAGTGGAGAATGCTCTTTGTAAGAGTAAAGAAGGGTCCACTTTGAAAGTGACATGTATGGCACCCCATCATTACAGCAAACCACAGTGTCAGAAGAGGGAGGAGGGAAAGAGAGAGAGAAAGAAGGAAAGAAAGAAAGAAAGAAAGAAAGAAAGAAAGAAAGAAAGAAAGAAAGAAAGAAAGAAAGAAAGAAAGAAAGAAAGAAAGTGAGAGAGAAAGAAAGAAAGAAAGAAAGAAAGAAAGAAAGAAAGTGAGAGAGAATAAGAGAGAGAGAGAAGTAAAATATCTGCCCCAGAAGCAAGTTGGGGGAAGAGGGTATCAGGAAGGGTGAGAAAGAAACTGTTGACATTGATTTAGTGATGGAAAATAAGCACTGGTGAAGGTCTTTGAGCATTGTATGACTGTAATTCAATTATGAACAGCTTTATCTGTGACAAATAAAACCTGTAGTATGAATGACCTTGAAACCGTGGTGTTTACATTAAAAATTAAAAAACAACAACAATGGACAACGTTTTCAACAAATGACTCCCAAGAAGGTTAATGAGCTCAGACAGAGCCTAGACACCAAAGCTCAACTTCTAGAACCTTCTGCTCCACCATGAGTTTGCTCTACAAAGCCATTGGTGGAGCCAGGCCTATTCCATGCACTTCCAAGGGGTTTTGTGCTCAAATTCACCAATCACACGGACTGTTTGTGGAAATGACCATGCTAGTGAGACCAATGGGACAGATTCACACAGGTAAAAATTAGAAACCAGGGACTTGAGAGATAAGATAGTACAGCGAGAAGGGACTTGGTCTTGAATGCGGCCTGCCTGGGTTCAAGCCTCGGTATCCCATGGTCCCTGGAACTCACCACAAGTAATTCCTGAACATAGAACCAGAGGAACTCCTGAGAACAAGTGGGTGTGGCAAAAAAAAATCTGAAAAAAAAATTCCTTTGCATATAAGCAGGGATTAGAATTTATTGAATATAATCTGGGCTATGATCATAGCAAGACCAGAAGAAATTTATAGCTGAAGATTCACACATCTTAAAGGACAGATACTGTGAATCAGTGAACTCATTTCAGACTTGGAGGATGAGAAGACCAGTGAGGTAGGGTGCTTGCTTGCCTGGTACATGGCTATCTCATGTGACCCCTTGAACCCTAATAGAATTGATCCCTGATAACAGAGTCAGGCCCTGAGCACAGATGGATGTGGCTCCAAAAAAAAAAAAAAGTTATGAACTAAGAGAATGAAAAAAAAAAAAAACCTCAAACAGATCCCAGAAGAATAAATTCTCGAGAACAAATTTAAAAAATTAGGAAACTATTAACAAATCTGGTAAGATTTTTGGCAAGACTGAATAAGGAAAAAAGAAAATTCAAATAACTCACACTAGAAACAGAAAAGGAAATATATAAGTTCAAATCTGAGAGAGAAATTTTTTTTATTTCTCCCCACATAAATTCAATTAATTAAAAAAACTATGTAGAAAATGGGTGAAATATTGGAGGAAATGTGCTAACTTAAATACTAAAAATATTTTAAAAGAAATAAAGCTAGAAAAAATTAAAAATGATAGATGATGATTTGAAACTAACAAATTAAGGGGAAACAAGAAATAGCATGAAGCTAAATTGGCTTTTGGAAACTTTCCAGTCTCCAAGAAATCAATACAACTACATTCTATAGAATTCAGAGGACACAGGAAAAAAATGTCGAACTACCAAACAGTGTTATAGGGTGGTGCTCCCCAGAATTCGTTGGCCTCACAGGGTACCCATAGATTTGTGGCTTGCTGTGAGGCCCCAAGTGGCAGGGCTGAGCCAGTTGTAGTGCCAGGTGCCACCTGGATAGTGTCCAGGACTAGTGGAGCACATACAGCATTCACACTAGCCCTGGAACTGTCCTGGCCACCAAACATGTGTGTATGTGTGTTTTGGTTTTTGGGTCACATCTGGCAGTGATCAAGGGTTATTCCTGGTTCTGTGTTCAGAAATTACTCCTGGCAGGCTCTGAAGACCCAATGGGATGCTGGGGATCAAACACAGGTTGGTTGCATGCAAGGCAAACACCCTATCTGCTGTGCTATTGCTTGAGCCCCGTTGAATAGATTTTTAAGTGGCAAACATAATTGGAATCGTAAATAGGGTTAACTGTGAAAACTGAGACATACATGAAAATTGCCTTCTGGACACAGATGTAGCACTTTCAAATAAAGTATGAACTTTGAAATATGAGGAAAAGCAAATATTTTGATGTGTGAAGTTATTCAAAATATGTTTCAATGATGTTTAAAAAGGAAAATAAAGAAATCAAATGAGGGGCCAGAGTGATAGCACAGCAGGTATGGAATTTGCATTGCACACAGCTGACCTGTGTTTGATTCTTGGCATCCCATATGGTCCTCTGATGTTGCAAAACTGCCCTTGATGGGGTTGACTGGTGGAGGGATGGAGGATGGAGGATGGTCCTCCAGCTCGGACCACGCATCCATTACCCTGTTCAGCAGGCGGTTCTGAGGTGAATGTGGCGGGAAGAAAGTTAACAGGCAGTCAGGCTTCTAAAGAAAACAGCTTTTATTCCGTGGAAGAGGCTGAAGCCAAAAGGCCCCAGAATCAGTCCCAGGAAAATAGCCCTCACCTTCCATAGATCCTTGCTTTTATACCCCAGAATCAGGTGCAACCCAATGGTGGGATCAGGTACCACCCAATGGTAGGAGCAGAATCAGGTACCGCCCTAGGGTGGGAGCAGAATGCCAGGTCACATCCTAAGGTAGGGGACAATCACCGAACAGGGTAGGGTCAGTAACATAATAATCCCATTGAAATGTTTACATATGGGCCCGGTGAGATAGCTCAGCAGTGTTTGCCTTGCAAGCAGCCGATCCAGGTGGTTGGTTCGAATCCCGGTGTCCCATATGGTTCCCATGCCTGCCAGGAGCTACTTCTGAGCAGATAGCCAGGAGTATGTCGCCAAAAAAAACAACAACAAAAAGAAATGTTTACATACACAATACTCTGAGACTATCTGGAGTAACCCTTGAGTACTGTTGGATGTGTCACCCCCCAAAAAACGAAGCAGCAACAAAAAATCAAATGATTATTAAGTAGAGGTTGACATTCTTTTATATTATTCAATTTTGATTCCTAACAAAAATGCTCAGCAAATTCAAATCAAGGGTATACATTCATTGAAAAGAAAAATATATTTAATGGTTGGGGCCCGGGAGATAGCATGGAGGTAAGGCGTTTGCCTTTCATGCAAAAGGTCATCGGTTCGAATCCCGGTGCCCCATATGGTCCCCCGTGCCTGCCAGGAGCAATTTCTGAGCATGGAGCCAGGAGTAACCCCTGAGCACTGCCGGGTGTGACCCAAAAACCAA